>WJFB01000636.1:0-53158 GCA_009870185.1 Pygmarrhopalites habei | reverse complement strand
TTTCTTGTTTCCCCCCCCCCCCCCCTTTTGATGATAGTCTTGTTCCCTAGCAGCAGTGAAAAGAGCGGGTGGAGAATGACGGAGCAAGCAGGAGCAATTCATTAATTCATTCAAGGCAGATATCACTGCCTCCTCCTGTCTCTTTAATTAATGTAGTGGTTGGGTCGGCAGAAGAATTAGATAAATGCTCGGGGTTTTTTTGATTGTGGAACTCTGCCTACTCTACCATGAATAAATTATGAACAAGAAATTGCCACATGTCCTCCGCTCCTGGAGTCCCTACACTACTACAGCTACTGGAGTCTTCCCAATAACATTGTCCCCCATCTTTTTCTACTGGTGAAAGCACAGCCTCTTTTTGGATACAATTGGCTCCTCAACGGCACACAGGAAAGGGGGAATTTTCAACAAAAATTAATATTTCATTTTGGATTTTGGATTTTCGTTTAAATTCTTAATTCTGATATATTTATTTATTGCCCATAAGTCCCATACACACATATTTATTGAAACAAGTAAAAACATGAATGAGTTTTCACTTTGACTTTCTCTTTGAGTCTATATATATATTTTTATTTAAATACAAAAAATTTCTCAAAGTTATTTAGGATATTTTTGATTATTGGTTAAAAAAATTTGCTTCAAGTCTGTCAAAATGTTTAACGTTCCGAAATTTTGAAAAAATATGCGAGAGATTGAATACCTTTAGTTTTTTGAATACATGGACAGAATGCAGCCACACAAAGGAATTTCAAATTAGTACTAATTTGTTTTTCTTGTTCTAGCCGGGGTTGAGTGAGGAAAGAGGAGAAGGGGAAATTAAATTCCTTTGTGACGGAAATACATTCAGATTTTTTCCTTCCTTCTGACTTTCTCTTGATGGTATTCGTACCTCAAAATTGTATTCATTATCTGTACCCCGTTCTTTTTAGTATGCATATCTCATGTAATTATATTAAAATGTGAGCAGAGAAATTTTCAACAAGTGAAATTTGCTTCTACCTTCTCCTCTTTTCTTCTTTCTCATCGCTCTCTCTCTCTCTTAGGTATGAAAAAGAGCCTTTCCTTTTCTTAAGAAAAGTTGGGATCATATTAGGAAAGAGAGAAAAGATCATAAAATGAGGGGAAAGGGGTCAGGACAAGATTAGCCTTTAATGAAAAAGTGAATTCATTTGAGATGAGAGAGAGAGAAAGAGGAAAGGTTTCCTCAGCTGATTATCAGCCAAAGAGCCTCATCACTGGGAATGACCTGGGTGACACGACACGATGGTAGACAATCACAGAATGTTTGTAGGTGGAGGTTTTATTCGACAACTTTGTCCATAGTGGATCAGGACACGGACGGACAGACACAAAGTCAATTGGAATTAGTTTAGGGGACACAGGGCAATTGTAGGGGTTCTGGAATTGTAGGTGGATTACGGTGAGATCGGGATCACAACCCTAGAAAAGAAGAAGGTGGAGGAGAAAGTCCAGGGAAAGGGAGAAGTGAATGATGGAAGGATGATGATGAGAGGGGGTAGAGAGAAAGAGAGAATGGGAAAGACGTGACTCACATATTTGGGTGAATGGGTTGGCGTGGAGATGAGTTGGTGAAAGACATGACCGAGTAGTTGATGTGGAGGGAGGAAGAGTCGGGATGAAAGCACAAATGCAAAAACGTATGACTTCTCCGGGTAGTAGGTCTCTGTCGGTATTAAATGTTCAATCAACGCCTCCAACGTCCCAGCCGCCAACGTCCCGACATTTGCATTTTGGTACACCAGACCCTGCACACACACAAAGAACAAAAAACCATTGAAACAAAGTTTAGTCTATATGTATAAGTCTTCACACCAATGTACACTACATTCAACATTATACATGCATAGTATACCGTACTTTCTCCACATATCTAAAAAATATTGTAGGATTCTACTCGGTAATCGAATTGACTCTAGGAAGGAGGCTTTCAAAAATTGACTTGTAAAACAATTTGCTTCAATCCAAAAATTTCCTCTTTAAAATTTATAAAGAATTTATAAAGTTTAATTGTCATGTACAGTTCAATTTGTATGTGCTCAGGGTAGACTTGCATCGGAGGAATTACGGCACTTTTGGTCCTATCTTTCAGTCACCCCTACAAAACAGGGAGAGTGTAAAGCAGAATGACGTCACGAACAGGAAAAGTTTTAGAGAGAGAGAAAGCGAAGAGGAGAGTGGAAGGGTGACACAGCTGCTATTGCTATACTATATGTAACCCTCCATTCCATGTTAGACCATAGATATATATACTCGATTAACATTCCGATTCCTATTTATGGTGAGGCTAGACTACATCAGCAGCTGGAGTGAAATCCCATTTTTTAGCCCTCTTCCTTCATACATTGGTTCCATGGGTAACCAACAGTTATACTCTAAAATCACGGAACAGCAGAGGAGAGAGAGAGAAAGAACCGCGCGACCACGTGATGATTTTTCATCTCGAGCACCAAAGCTCTATTTCACAGTCACACTGTGTACTGTGGTGTGGCAATGGCTTGGTCTCTCCCTCTCGTCTATTCCCATGTATTGTGTTCGATGAGAGAGAGGGCCGTTTGCTGAGAGCTTAAGAAGTTGGGGTTAAAGTTTGATTTTGATTCCGACTCAACAGTCGACTTTCTCCCATTCTCCCTCTTTTCCCTCTCCGAGTCATTTCTGGGGGCACATAAAAAATGCTTTATGTGTTTTCACGTAGCGCCAATAGGTTCCCTCCCTCTCTCTCTCTACACAGTCTTTTAGAAATGTTATTTTCCACCATCATCCATTGTAACTAACCTTCAACCTCAGCCAGCCAAAGGAGAAGAAAAGTTTTGCCAACTGTCATCAACCATCTCTTAATAACAGACATAGGTGTGTGTCCACGTCTGTGTATGTGTATTGTATGGAGTCAAATAATATTAATAAGCAGTGCACCAGCTCAGCCCATATATACATACAGAGAGAGAGACAGAGAGAAAGAAGAGAAAGAGGCTGGACTTGAGTTTAGACTGCAGACAAGAAAAAAACAGAGACGAGGACTGTAGTCTAGTGTCTAGTGCCCATAAGGCTTTTTGTAGTTTGTAGCTTGTGGTTGTGTGGGCACATATGCGGCTTTCATGAACAGTTCTTTCTATGTATGTCAGAGTGAGAGAGAAAGAGAATGAGGGAGAAAGCTGGATGGAGGAGGAGGAGGTCATAGAGAAGATGAAGAAAAAGAGAGAGGATAAAATGATGAAAGGCTGGTACACACACACACACACACATACTCGCACATACTTTCTCTCTACTTTTCCCTCCCCTCCCCGTCTTTACGTCTTTCTTTATCTTTATCTTCCTTGAAGAGTATCAAGAATGAAGGGAGGAGAAGGAGTTAGAGTGACGTGGAACAGAGACAGGGAGAAAGTGCACACTGCACTGTACTGTATGTAGTGTGCAATGTACAGTGCAGTGGACGAACGGTAGAGAGAAGCTTTCATAAAGCTACGAATTAGTCTGTGGAAAATAATCAGGGAGGACAGGCAGGGAGAGACGAAGAGAAAGAAAATGGAAGAGGACCAAGCGAGAAGGATGGAAGAGGAGGAGGAGGGGAAGAAAAAAAACGAAATCTGTCGACTAACTCCCAATGGACAGCGATGTTTCTTCAGCTTTAACGCTTCGGTAATGATTTCACTGTACACCCCATCACAGAATTATATGAAAGGAGCTGACGATCGAGGGAGAGGAGTAAGTCCCCAAGAAAACTTTCCTTTTCATTTTCACTTAACTCTCCTTTCTTTTTTCCTTTTTCCCACTTCTCTCAACTCGACTCTCTTACTGTAGTCTCAACGTTTTCTGCTCTGTCATCTGCTCCTCTTCTATCCTTATATTTTACTCTCGTCTATCTCCGTCTATGAGCCCTAGCTCTTCTTTAAGTAGACACAATCTTTCTCCTAGTCTCCCTCTATGTCTGCTTGTACATATATGTACGTACGTCTGCCCTTCCCCTCTCTTTCCCTCACCTCCGCTCTTCCCGTCAGTTGTAACAAAATTTGTTGATGTGAACTGTTCAAGCATGGAAAACGGATGGCTGGTCTTAAATACTTTTCTCTCTTTCTCCCGGCATTGTCTACACATTGGCGCGGTGGGGAAGACGGAACAAGGAATGAGGAAAAACAAGGGCGTCGGAACTGAGGCCAAGAGTAAATTGGAAAAAAATTCCTAAACATTCAACTACCTCTACTTGTGTTGTGTGTACAACATGAGAAACTTGTATAGAAAGTGAGCCTCAAATACACATTCATGTACTTGTGTGCGACAAAATGTGTTTTGAAAAAACCTTGGTCCGAATTTTTGTGAATTTTCCCATACATTTTTTTCAAATTTAACTGAAAAACTTGCTGGAATTTTTAATTCAATTTTATGGACAATCTTTGAATATTTATTGCTTCAAGTAAAAAAATTCAATTGCGTTTTAGTATTTCAACATTTCAACGCAACACATAAATTATATCTGAGCCAATTAGATAGTGGGGCTAATAATCTTTAATTTAAAAAATAATTTTGAGCATGAGCTTTCACTATGAAAAATACGGTAGATAAATAGATACATTAGCTTGGTTCATCTCTTCCTCCTCCTAGTATATTTTCCAACATCCGTTGTGTGGCATTCACACGAGTAGAGTACATTCATATTGAGATTTTGAGTGGAGATTTGTTTCTAAACAAATGTTTTCCATATAGTTCCCCAAAGTATAGACTAAATTTTTTATACTCTTCGCTGTACAAAATCCCATACCCCTCATGTATAACATGACTATGTTACATGCTACACTGTATGAGAAAAACTCGACTTCTCTTGACTACATCATCTCCCATCCCAGGATTATCACGGAGGGGAAATGGAGCGTTGTAAAAATTTAGCACTAGGAAGTAATGATGATGGCTGTCATAAATTGGAGTGATAAGAGGAGGATGAAAATTTTAGGAGGAAGAGTGAGAGAGAGAGAGTGAAAGAGAAAGAGAAAATCTGCGTTCAGAATATACGAGAGAGAAAGCGAGAGTTTAAAACGATCAGAGTCTCGTACTAGAGAGAAGGGAGGGGGAGAAAGTAACAGGAGTAAATTGCACAGTGTACAGCTATTACTGTCATCAAGACATGGAGTAGTTATTGGGACTTTACTCTCTCTCTCGCTCCCACACACACACACGCAAGCACGCAAGATGTGGAGAAGGCTGTCGTTGTGGCAAGATCAGCAATAAATGCAAAAATAATGAGATTGACTCAAGTTTGACATGGTCATGAGTGGAAAGGAGGAAGCGTTTCTAAGTGAGTGTAGCTGCTAGACAAAATTTTTCCATTAAAAAACATAAAAAAATGATGAGGATTCCTTTTGTCTCCATAAAAAATTGGACCCACACACACATACACACACACCGGGTGAGATACGACAGAAGGATAAGGGAAAATAAGAGAAAAAAATTTTCTCCAGCTGCTCCGACTCTACACTTGTCGTGTTGGGGGAAAAAGGAAGGGAGAGAGGAGGAGTTTCCAAGGAACATTTTCTGGAGGACCACAAAAGTGCATCAATAAAACAGCGGGCGAGAGGAAGTGAGTTGGAACGAGGACAAATATGACCATGCCTATTCCCCCCTCCATTCTTTTTACTCTTACTTTCCATCACCACGACTAAACTGTCGCCCTGTTCCTCTAAACACACACTCACTCTCTTTCTCTCTATCCTTCTCTCTCCTTTCTTATTTTTCTATACTCAGAAAGACTAGGGGGCTATGATCGTCCTCCACAAACTAAAATGGACATTGAGCGACTGTGTGTTTTGTCACTGACATTGTTATCTCCCCTCCTCATAGCCTCATAGCCATTAGTGTTGAGAGGGTGAACCAACAAGTTTTTAAGGGGACATCCAAAGTCTCATCAGGGGTCTTGTTGAATTTTTTGAGAAAAGACTACCGTATTCAACTCACATGGACGAACGAAAGCTTGCAGAGTTTCAAAATCAAATTTTTTCTTCAGTCCAAACTCCACTTTCACTTTTCCCATGAAACTACAAGTAAAATATATACTATACAAAAAAAGAAGAAATGTAGCTATTTTCTATGAAAGAATCCCATTTCAATTATCTCTTATTATCTCATTCAATAGAGAAAGTGCAGTTTCTTTATCACGTGAAATTGAGTATACACTCAGTGACTAAAATTAAATCCTTGGGTTCAGTTAATTAAAAGATAGTACGATGGAGGTTTTCTAATTTAACTTGTAAATAAGATGGAGCAAAGTGACAGAGATTCTACGGGGAGAAAGATTTCAAGTTGAGAGAAAATTAAATCTTTCTAATTGAGATGGAAGGTTTTGCGAATCTCTGTTACTGACACCTTTCTTTTCTTGCCAACGGGTTAATTACTGGATTATTGGAGTAGCTCGAATAATCAAGTAAATTTGTAAAAGCTCTGAGTGGGTAATCGGGTTTTCGTAATTCCTTGTAATCGATAATACTAAAATTTTATAAAGTACCCCAAGCAAGAAAATTTTAAATTTCTAAAAATTCCAAAAGGTCATGAAATCATTTTTGAATTGGCTAACGTGGATACCAAAAGGTCATGTTTTTTCCTTTTCTTTTTCAAATCAAATTTGAATATCTGCCAATGAATTTGATTTTCAAAATGTAGTAAAACTTTTAAAATAAAGACGTTTCTAAATGGAACTACGGATTCCTACGGTTGAACAAAATTTATTATACGGTAGCTCAGGTCTTTAGGTCCGAACTTGGAGACGACAGTAAATTATAAATTAAATTCTTAATGACGACACTCTGGTTGAGTTAGTATTGTGTGAAAAATCTCACAAAAGTAGATTTGATGAGTTCTAAAACTGGAACATAAAAAACAAATCATACTCAGCAAGTAGATAAAAAAAAACCTCACAAAGCATCATATTAACTGAGACCTTGTTGTAGTCCCTACACACACACGCACTTACAAATCCTAAGCCGATGTGTTGTTATTGTGGTGTAAGCAATCCAGACAAAAACTAGTGCGAGAAAATGGGGATAAAAAAGAGATAAGGTAAGTATAGGAATCAACTTTGTACTCTCAACAATGAGAGAAAGCGGGAGCGGAGAGGTGGAGCGGGTAATTCCAGGAATATTCTGTGTGTGAGAAAGGATAGAACTCCAGCCGAGCACCTCCCCTCATTCAAGTTTGAAATAAAAGAAGAGACTAATGGAGTTTCCGTCTCATTAAATTCAATCTCATTAGTCATTAGTCTAGCCAGAAGCTTGGCTGTGGCCGTATTTATTCAAATGGGGGATGTCGCTCTGTGCCAAGTCTCAAACTGAGAACATCTCATTGTCCACACAGTAATAGAGAAAGAGGGGAGAAAGAGGAGAAAAAAAATTGAAAGCAAGGGAAGAAGACTTGACTATTGATCCTCATCAAACTTTTGTTCTCCCTTCCCTTCCGAGATTTGGCTCACCGTGATAGTGTCACACACACACACAAACACATGTTTGATTCAACTGAATCCCTAGCATAGCCAAACTTAAATCACATGGCGTGTCTCATCTGGTTTCCCAATTTTTATTTTACTTTCTCCACAATTTTTTCATTCTCCCTCTCGATCTTTTTATAGCCCCCTCAAATCCTCATAAAGAGATGTAACACTCTCTCAGTCACACTTAATAGATTCAGATGAGCCAAATTCAAAGAGAAAGAGAAAGTGTGTGACACTGTACACACTTTCACTACAGAATTTTAAATGTGCCAAAACATGTATATGTTTACTCTAAATGGATTTTTCCTCTATAAATATTTTTTTGGCACTAAATACATTTTTTTGTAAAAAAAAATTTTCCCCTAAACGATTCTCCTTTATTCTCCTTAATGTTAAGCTTAGTTTTTTTACGACTCCAAATTTTATGTTGTATCATATTCAGAATTAAATTCTTGAACATTCTCTCCCTATTACTTTTTTGTACTTTCACTCTCCGCAGTTTGGCTCCTGCCTCCAAAAATAGTCAATATACATTTTTGGCACCGAGACCCAAGGATATTGACCAATTTTTTAAGAACTCCTCCTTGTAACTCCTTTTGCTGCAATGCTTTCTCTCTCTTTCTCTGTCTGTGGTTGCACAGAATACAGTAGTAAAGTACAAGAGCATCCCACATTAGTAGTAGCATTAGTTTCCGAACATGCCTAAGACAAAGTTGACTTGTCATTTTCTGCTGTCAACCGGAAAGTACAGGACTAGTTAATCTTGTCTTTAAATTGTAGTCTCACTCAACTTTAAGATAAAGAAGGATGAAGTGGAGGAAAGTAAGGAGGAGGAAGAGGAAGGAAAGAGAAAGTGTAGTATAAGCTTACATGATCCCAGTCGTTGGCTGACGTGACGACGCTGGGACCTCCAACACAACGGAGTGGAGTGTGAGTTGAGAGAGAATTTGATGGGTAAGGATTTCCGTCTGAAGATGAGGCTCCAGCCCCCACAGAAGAAGAACCTCCTTGTGCTCCTTGTACTTGTACTGATGCTACACAGGCGGATGAGGCTCCGACGGCCACTGCCACGGCTGCTGCTGTACACAATGGCGATCCATTTGAAGAACACGTGGAACTGGAACCATTGACGGCGGAAATTGTCGGAGGCAAACCCTGTCAATTATGTAATGACATGATCAAATTATTATGTCAAAGATCCTCATTATATATTTACATCATTATATATATATTTACAAGGAGACAAAAAGGGGGTTGTAAAATTTCATCATTTTTCACACCATCATCATCCAATGTATAATTCCCAATGCACTTTCACCTTAAGGTGAAAGTAGCATTTGGAATTTTGAATTCCACTTCCATGTCATCGTGAAATGATTTCGTTGAGAGACCTTTCGAAAATAATGCTGAGGCAAGAATTGTCTGACGGGGAGAAGGGAAATTGCAAGTATGACAAAAAAATATTTGCGCATAATTTATCTTGTGTAAGCAGGAAAGCTGTAAAGCCTCAAATTATAGACTGGATTAAAAAGTTTTGATCATTTCATTGTTCTTTGTTACATAATTTAAAATCTGAGATTAAAGTTCCCGGGTGAAAGTGTTTCAACTTGGAAAAGAAATTTGTCCAGCACATTATATAATTTGGGAGGAGGCCTCTAGTGAAATTATTACGGTATTTCTATTTGCATTACAATTTCCTCAAAAATAAGATCAAGCAAACTCTGCAGAATTTTCGGGTTCTTAGGGAAATCCTAGAGAGGTGTAGAGAGAATGCACCTGAACCCATTAAAGGAATGAGTCTCTCATAGTCCCCAAAGCCCCGGGTAGGATAGAATAGAATAGGATGGGATAAGGTGGGGTGGGATGGGGGAAGAAGAATAAGTGAAGGGTAAATTTCAATAATTCAACTCAGATCTGTCAAGTGATGAGAGGAAGATCGTTAATCGTGGAAATTGTCTCTCTGGGCTATCCTTGACAGCAAGACAAAGTGGAGCTATTCTACCGCTGGCAACAAAACGTTGAAACAAAAATGTAACGTAACCCAAGAACGCACGCTTATGTGCACACCCTCACATACATACAAAAGAAAGGAGAGAAAGGAGTAAATCTACAATGTCATACACACACACAGGGACTATATACATACATTGAGGAAGAAGAGAGACATGGGATGGGAGGAAGGGAATCACCCACCTTGTCTTTTTTTTCACTCCTCTGTAGTTTCCTAGCGTAGTAATACATGGCCATATTCCAAAGGCCGATAAGACAGACAGAGGGGAACGAAGGAGATGGAGATAGACGCTCAGATGGAGTGGAGAGAGAAAGAGAGAGATTCACTTTGTCCACTGTGAGTGGAGGGACATGTTCAATTTTCTTCTTCTACTTTCTCTCTCTTTCATGTATGAAATCCACACAAATGTAGTTTAGCCTTTAAAAAGGAGGGGGGAAGAGGGGGTGGAGGCTGATTATATGGGAATCTCCTCCTGAACCACAGCCAACACTTTTAAATAGCTTTCACTTTGTTGAAAAGGGAATTGTGGATTTGCGATGGTTGGGGGTGAAAGTACCACCCATCCACACAGACCCAAAAGTCGAGTCGGGGATATCACAATATAAAAAAAGAAGAGTGTATACCAGGTTAGAAAGTAGTAGTTATTTACACAGAACTTTCCCTTGTGGACATTTTGTGTGATGTGTGTGTTGTGTATTTGTGTTTGTGTAGGGGTCTATCCCATCCCAACTCTCCCACAACACACCACAACAACACATGAACGAACACACAACCACTTCATGATCATCTTTCCTTGCCTTGACTCCTTCTTCTTCTTCTTCTGCTCCTGCTTTCACTACTCCTGCCTTTACCAACATAGCCGAGCATTACATAATCCGTAGATTTGTTGTTCCGTTATGATGTTGATGTGTTCACTCCCGAACACACACACACACGCAGCAGACACTGAGAGGAGCCGGGCGAAGGATGAGATTGTGGGATGCAATGGGAGTAATAAGAAAATGGACAGAGCAGATTGTGGATGCCGTAGAGAGTGAAAAATATGAGAAGGGAACGGCCCTTGGTTCTCACAATGGCATTTCCACCCCCATTTTGCCTCAATTCTACGAAAGGTTTATAGCCAGTAGGAAAGGGGGCATTGGAAAACACCATGTGTCACTGACACATTACTTTCACGACAAACACACACACTGCCACATCCACAGCCACCACTGCTCACTTTCACCATATCCACACAGACAGAAGTAGTTGAGAGAGCGTTCCATCCACGTCCATACATAACGTACAATATATTTATACAGTGAAATAGACGACCCTGTGTCTCCTCCTTTTCCTTCTCTCTCTCTTCACATCCATGGAATCCACTCTCTCTCTCTATCTATCCTTCTCCTCTCTTCCACTCACATTCCTACACATACACAAACACACACAGACACGAGCACACACACAAGACCATAACCACCCAAGATTCCCTTCTCCTATACTATTTCAGTTGTGCATACAAAAAAACTTTCACCACTTTCACTTCCAAAACTCTTCGACATTCTCAAGGAATGGTGCTGTGTTCTTTCTTCTCCATCCTCCTGCTTCTGATGCTGATCCTATTCCTCATCTTCTCCTCCTCCTCCTTCTCCGTAGAACAACAAACAACACACGTCTTCCCATTACCAATTCCCTGACCCTGATGACCAAGTATCATCATGTGATCCGGACAAGATCAACATGGAACACCCAGCACCATCCGTACAGTAGCACCAAACCCTTTCTTCTGCTTCGTCTTCTCCTCCTCTTCCAAATTCTTCATTCTCAATTCAAACATTGCAACATTTGGGAGACATCAAACACCAAAGGGGGGAAAAATCAATTCGCCTTCACTCTTCTCTCTTTACACAGTCACAGTGTGTGAGTGTGTGTGTTCCTTCCACCGACACACGTGCTCTCAGCCCCTCCTCAGCAATAACAATGTAGATTAGAGTGTACTCATCTGTTACCACACACAAGAACCATCATCCAAGAAAAGGAGAAAATTGAAGACGAGAGACAAAACGACAGCTCAAACCTGGCCACTCATGTCCCGCCTCAGAACACACGTTACCCACACATACACACAGTGTACACACGCATACACATGTACTAGCGGAGCACCGCGATGTATGTAACGTCATTAGGAGAAGAAATCTACCGCAAATTCAATTCTCCCGTGTCCCCTGTGGTCCCCAGTCCCCACACTGTAGACACTCTTACACACACATCTCACAACCAAGTGTGTGTATAAGAGAGGCGTAGAGGGTGTCTTTTATACATACATGTATATATCGCGAAAGGGTAGGAGAGGGAGAGAGGGGAAAAATTTGGCCGAATTGCAAAAATGAGCGACTCTAACCGCTCCAGACTAGACCGACGACGGGCGGGAGGGAAAAGAGCAAGAAGACGAAAGAACCATGAGAGAGCACGAAGAACATACACACACACAGCTCTTCTTCTCTGTGTGCCGCTTTCTTTTTTTCTCTCAGTCCCAGTTGGTGACGCAGCTGAAAACTTCTACACACTTTATCTATACATTATGTGTGCTATTTAACGACATTCTTCTTCTTCTCTTCTTCCTCCCTTGACTCTCCTTCCTTGGTGAACCTTCACAACTCCCAAATCCTCTGACATTGCATTGCAGAGTCTGGTAGTGAGTGCAGCAGCAGGACCGACTCGACCTTCTCTCTCTCTTTTATTTTTTTGTTCAAAATGCGTTCCGTTTTTTACACGACCACGAAGCCGCCGCAAAATGTGGAGACAGACGGACAAAGTAATCCTTTAAATTTTTCTTTTTCTTCCCCTCCTCCCAATTTTTTTCTATACTTTCTTCTTTTCTTCTTCCGGCTCAACTTGAATTTGGGGATGGGGTGGAGGGAGCAAAAAATGAAGCTCCATTTTTTGCCTCATTTGTAAAAATACGGAGAACGAGAGGAGACAGCCTAGAAAATTTTCACATTAATTTTCTCCTCATACACTTTCTCTCTCTCTCTTTCCTCATGTGTTACTGAGTAGAGAAGAGAGGGGAAAAAATTTGCAGAGTGCAAATAGAAAATGCAATAGGAGGTCAAAGGTACTCTTAGAGAAACTTTGATGGTAGCTGAGAGTGCATGATGAATTCTTCTTCTCAGCTGATGAATAAATAATCAACTGTGACCGGTGTCGTCTGCCTGTACTTTAAAGTCAAACTCTCAAGGTATGTGTGTGAGTCAAGCCGAACACTCGGAACTGTGTGTGTACATTTGTGAGAACTCGGGAGAGAGAGTTGTGAAAGCAATTGAGTTGACTCACACACGCAAACACACAGACACAACAAACAAACACGAATAACTAGAGAGTGAGAGTGAGTGAGAGGAACTCGCGGGGAGGTAAACAAGGAACTGAAGAGTGGAGGGAGGAAGCTGAAGGTTTTTCATGTGACTTTTCTCCCACACTCACTTTCACAAGACAACGGCGCGTCGACGCGTGCCTTGTGAGGGTACCCGTTATCAGCTGGAGAATTTATTTTCTCTTTCTTTCTTTCTTGTCTGGCCCAAATGATGTAAAATAATATATTCTTGGGGGGAATAGGGAGGGAATTGATTGTATTAAAAGTAGGTGAGGAAATGTACATGGTCTTCCATTAACATTCCATCTCATTTTTTTGACATCAAACCACAAGAGAGGGAAACAATGCGAGTGACCATTTGTGTCGACCGTTTCTTAGTAATATTGGGTATTTATTATTGTTGGTTAGAAAAATATACGCATAGTTCAAAAGGGAGAACAAAAAAGAAAAACTTTTTCTCGCTTTCTCCGTACTTGATTTATACTGCCACATCATTTTTTCTCTGGGCGTATGAATATGATTAAGAAGCGGACTTATGGAAATTGAATAATAGAATCGGAGGTGGAGAGAGAAAGTGAGAGAGTGAAAAGGAGGTGAGGAGGAGGAGAATGAGGGGAAGGTACAGGAAGCCAAAATGTGATGATATCGACCTGATTTCGGAGGAAAAGATTATAGAAAGAATAGCACTGTCTGCTTCCCGAATGTGTGTGTGTGTGCCTGTTTGTGTGTACGGAGGTGATGGAGGAAAACGAGGAAAAAGTCAAAGTTGGTCGTAATGTCATTTTTGGGCAACATTAATCTCCCTCGTCTGTCTTTCATCTTTTTTCTCTATCCAAATTGAATTCATTCTTCAAATGTGACCAATTTAATTTTGTCAAAGTAACTCCCCATTCCATGAAATGTAAAGGTAGAGCTAGGTAATGTAGAGAGGAACGTTGGAAAAGGAAGGAGCAAAAGGACGAGATGAATGATGGACAAACACCCAGTTTTAAGTACAAAGGTGAAAAAAACTTTCACCGCCGCTTTACTTTCTCCAACGCAACGTCAAGTCTACATAATTCATCTTCCCCGGACACCTAAAACGTATATCCATATAATGTGTACAGTATATAGTGTACGCATTATGGTAAAGAGGATTCATTGCATCACCCCCAAGTTAATTTGATGACGAAAATTCACAAAGCCTCATGAGGAGACTAAAGACTTCAAATAGAATAAAGGATGGACTCCAAATAGGATGCGGGAGAGTGAGTGTGTGTGTGGCGTGTGTCATGTCACCGCAGTGGTTTAGGCTCTTTTACGTTTACGTGGGTAATAAATATTTATTTGTGTATGCAAGTGACTTGGATGGGGGCATTTATTTTTCACATTCAACCATTTCCTCCTCCTTCTTTCGTGAAACCATTGCTATGGATGTTCTCCTCACGAAAGTGAAAAGAAGGGAAGAGAACATTTGAGTGTAAATATTTCCTTGTAATAAAACAAATTCTTTGAATAGTAGATGACCTCATGCACTCTTAAAGTCAAAAGAATGAAGGATGGAGAAGATAAACTAGGAAGAAAAAAAAATTCTGAAATGAGCAAATCATCCTTTGGCTAACAAAGCATTGCAATGAAAGCGTAGGGAAACAGAAGAGTAGATATTTGAGTAAACAGCCTTGGATAAGTGTAGGTAATATAAGCACACACACACACACAATTTGTACTTCAATGGATAGAAATTTGAGGCGGAAATATGGAGTAAACTCGTAGTTTTTCGTTTAGACAAAAAAAATATGAAAAATAAATTAAATCTTCTCTAAAGAGAGAGAGAGAGAGGGAGAATATAAAATTGAGTACAACTTTTGGTGAAAGTTTGGAAAACGGTTGTGTTGGGAAAACAGGGAGAAAATAAGGAAGGGGGAGAGAGAATAAAATTTGGACGAAATAGAAAATCTAATGTTATTCGAATATGATTGTGTATGACCGACTACAGTGAGAATAGAGAGGGAGGAGGAGAAGAGGAGAAAAGAGGGGAAGGAAGAGAATTGGATAGTTTTTGAAGGAATTGATAAACAAGAACAACAAACTACAAACTGGGCTGCTGGGGTGGGTACACAAGGATCAATACCCAGAACAAGACAAAGTTAAGAGAAATTTTCCACACACACACACAAACAGTCAGTAGGGAGAAAGAGAGACAGAAAGGGCATATCATGGTTCATAGTTAGGAATTGAGAGATCCATTTCAAGATTTTGAAGGCCCAGAGGCTCTCCAAATGTGAACCCAAGCTGATGCAATAAGGAAGAAGAAGGGAATTCCGTTGACACAAAAGGAAATCAAGAAATGCTTCCCCTCTTTTCCTCTCACTCTTCCTTTCCCCATCTCCTCTCTCTCTCTCCAACTCTCCACTACTTTCTCTTGACTCAGTTTCTCCTCCTGTAATTTAACCATTTCCATATTTCTATGGCAATCTTCCTCCAACAGAGGCAGACAAGAGTTAATACTTACTTTACTCCCTCTCCTCAAGACAGTCCTCTCTCTAAAATATCAACAGGGAATGTTTCTGCTTTTACTCCTCTTTTACTCTTCTACTAAAGAGAAGGAGGGTTGACCGTGTTGTACAAAATGTAGTGCTGTGTGTACGTGTGTGGGGGATGGGAGGAGAAGGATGGAAACGACAATGCGGCGGAAACCGCGGCTGTTACAAATGCAAAGACACAAAGTCTGAATTTAAAACAGTCGTACACAAAACTCGGATTCACTCTTGGATATTCATAAATATGCATACATAAACATGTACATGTGAGTGTGTGTGTGTATGGGTGAAAGCTCGTGGATGTGGGGTAGAGTGGGGGACTCATATTAAAATTTCATTGAGACCACACAGTTTATGGTTAAATGTAAATTCGAGGACAGAATGGGCTGAAATAACAAAATAACAAGGGACGCAGACACAGAGAAAGAGAAAGCTTAACCACTCATACAAATTTCTTATTTACTCTGGGAAAGTAAAACAATAGTCCTTATCCTGTTAAATCCAGTGCCGGTTGCCCAGCTCCGCTCTGATGTGTGTGTGTGTAGAGATGTGGGCTATTAGCTGTTGGGGTTTAGTGTAACTGAAGGGCAAACCCAAAAACCAAAATTTGGGGTGTCGATTAAGCCATTAAAAAAATAGGGAGAGAGAGAGAGAAAGTGGAAGAAAGTGAGAGGCAATATAGAAATGTGATGCTAAGATTAAGAACATTTGGACTCTTAAGACTCCCTCCATCCTTCCTTTCGTTTTTTCCTGGGAAAGGTCCATTCCGGGATTTTTTTGTGTTTAAAAGTGGAAATGACAGTGACAGTGTAAAATATTGAAAAAAGACACACACACACACACGTATACACAAGGCAAGGCATGGCATGTGATGGTGCCATTGAGTGCAATTTATTTCCAGCTGAACTTAAATTACAATACACTTAACATGAGCATGAAGGAGAGGGAGGAGGAAGAGGGAGAAATAATGCAGGATTTAAAGGGTGGAGGCAAAGGGATGAATTGCCTGGAATAAATCTGTCAAGTGGCAAGAAAATAAGCTGGGTCTGGACATTCCCTCCTTCCTCTCTGTCTCCTCTTCTTCTTCTCCTCTACTCTCTTCCTCCTTTGGATTGTTCTTCTATTGGGTCGTCAAAGAGTGACCCGTTTTATTGCTCCAAGAAAATTCCTATTACATGAGCTCTTCCTCCCCCATTTTTGTATATATAACACTGCATAGACTGAGTAGCTCTCACTTTCTCTTCCTCCTCCTCCTCCATTCCTCTCTCTGTGTGGAATTCATTTCACTTTTTTCTCAATTGAAGCTTCTATTTCTTTCTCCGTATCCAATGGAGTACACACACCGTAAAATCTCATGCAGAGGCTGTGGACAAAATTTGGAAATAATCCCAGAGGCTTAAACACCCATCAAATTAAATTGACGCTTCAAAAAATATTTGATAGTATTGACAACACCTTCGATTGTGACACCACACACAAATATACAATGAATAAATTTGTAGAATATTTGTAAACAAATTAAGACACCCATACAATTGGCTTGGGATCTATTTAGACGATTACGGTACAATATATACACGTCTTTTTTCGTTACATTTCCTAGTAGTACACAAGCCGGTCCTCCTGCCTCTGCCTCTGCCTGTCAAGGCCGCCAAAAACACAGAGGGAGAAAAGCCGAGGTGAACGGCACTTTTCCCTACACACATTTTTCTCATCTTACCGCTCCCCGGTAACCCGTCTTTTCTTTTGCATTTTTGGGGAAAGGACCGTGGAAAATACGATGTTGAGCCTCAGCTCTTCTCAGCTTTCCACACTTTCTCTTTTCCCCTTTTTTCTCTCTCTCTGTCTCTCTTTTAACATTAGCCTTTTGGATTTGGATTTGTTCCTCCCTTCTCCCCACTTGTACGTCTTCAAGAGGGAAATGAAATGGTGGTGGTGAAATTTGGAGGGAAGGCGAGGGAGACAAGGCAAGGCTAGGGGGGAGAGAGAAAAAGAGAGATTTTCCATTAATTCTATTTCTTTGCCACTATACACTTCCATAGGAAATAAACCTGCCTTCCCTTGAAACCTCTCACACCACTAAAGAGCATTTTATTAGCGTAATTATGCCTCTCTCTCTTTCTCCGCTTTCTCCATCCTCCTCCTCCTCCGTCTACAGTATCTTCTCTACGGCTCATAGCTATGAGCAGCATGGGAGTACAGAGTCTAACACTGGAGAAGGAAATTCCCTAGATTCTCGCCTCCATCCCTCCGTCTCTCCCTCCCGCCTTAACTTATCAACCATTTGCACTCACTCTAATTTACTCCTCATTGCCAATTGATGATCATCTTCTTTCTTTGTGGCGGCCTCCACTTCTCTCTCCGCCATTCAATTCTCCCCCTTTCTCCCCTCTTAACGGCTTCCCCATTCAGATCAGTTGAACAGAAATAAAGGAGAGGGAGGAGAAGGAGAAAGTAGAAGAGAGAGGGAGAGAGTCATAAAAACCCAATAAGAACTGCCCATACGCTTTTCCTTCGTTAATCCTAGAGAAACTCCCTTCCTCTACAACCTTGTCCACTAAAACTTGGAAAGTGGAGGAGGAGGAATTAAGGAGAACAGTATTACAATAATTAATTGCTTTATGGATCAATTCTAACCACACTTTATCTAATTTATATTTTCTCCAAGAACAGAACAAGAAAGAGAAAGAGAAAGGGAGAGAGAAAAAAAATTGAAGAAACATCCAGGACGACAGCTGCCAATTTAAGGGACCAAAAGACCAAAATTTATGGACCAGAGTTTGAGGAGAAATGAAAAGTCGTGGGGGTTGTTGAGTGAGTAAAAAATTGTAATTTTAAGTTCTCTCTCTCTCTCTCAGAGTGTATTATTGCTCTTTGTCTCTAAGAACATTTTCTATGTCTCTCTCCGAGTAGTAAGTGTGTGTGTGTGTCTCACTCAGTGTACTCCTTACATGCGTGTGTAAGGACAACTTCCCTGGAACAAAACCACATACGGCCAATTGCCAATGTCCAATGTGATTCGGAGAGGGAGAGAGATTTTTGTACTATTCTGTAGCGACCCCGAACACACACACACACTCAAAATGAATGGTAAGGAAGGGAATGCTCGAAGTAGAAATTTGTGACTGTGTGTATACGTGTGTGTGTGTGGGAAAGTTTACGGTGAAAGTTTATGTTGGTAAGTAATGCCAAGGCAGAGGAATTAATGATCCACAAAAAGGTCGTGCTCCGCTTGTTCCCCCTCTCTCTCTCCACACACACGTCCAAATGTACACAGACACTGAGAGGGAGAGAGAGAGAGGGAATCATGTAGAGGATTTTCTCCATATACTCATGTATGTGGAATCATTATGTAAGGATGGATCTCTCAATACCTTTTCTTGGCGCTAAGCAAAAATTCACTTTTCCTCCAGCTCAAGCCCAGCTCCTGAAGCAGAAGCAGTAGCCAAAAAACTGGAGTAGATTTAAAGATTGAAAACTTTAAGAAGTAGAAGACTTTAAATCGTCTTCTCTTCTTTCCCATCCCAAAATCCTACCTTCGCGAAGGAGGAAGGGAGGGTGTGTGTGTGAACCTTATTTTACCAACTAAAATACAATCTACTGCACTTTTTCCAGTTTGAACTTGGACATCCAGACTTCCTTCTCCTGCTTGTTTTATTACTAGGATTTTATTAGCAGTAAAATATTTACCGTTCACTCCTGCTATTACTTTTCTATATTTTCTCTCTCTCTCTGTCTCTCTTTTCTACAGCTACGATTCCCACATTTTTGTACATACTTGTTTTATGACTCCACATTAGATACTTGAGAAAGTTGAAAATGAGTCTACTTTTTTTTTTCTCTTCTCTGTCTCCCTCTTTTCCAATTTTTTTTTCATATTCCACTTCATTTAATTTATTATAAGGGGAAAAAAATTTTTTTGCCTAGGAATGGCAACTTAAATTGAGTCGTAAGACTCATGAGAAGAAAGATTGTATCTCTGTAAAATGATTTTTGTTCCCATTTTTTTATATTATTAATGAACAATGTTTTTGTGGAGTCCTCCAGGGAATACCTGGAAGACTTGCGTGTAGTCCACATGTGATTGTGTGGAAGAATGACTACCTTTCAAAGAAATGGTCAAAATCTTGCAAAATTCATGAAAATTTCCAAGAAGAGAAAGTAAAGAAAGTTTTGAGATTCTACCTTTTCTCTTAAAACTGAGGCTTATTTTTCTAGCCTACAGGAAAGAAATGTAGCAGCCCGAAACAAGAGGAAAAAGGAGGAGGAGGGAAAAACGATGAAAAATAATAATCATGTCATAAATAATCTGTACAATTATGTTGCTGACAATTAAAATTGTTGAAATGGATCGACCCGAAATTTTAGAGTGTGACAGCTCACAGCCTTCTTCTACAATCCAATTAACGTGGAAACGATTACCAAAAATTTATAGTGAAGTATTCCTGGAGGAGTCAAGAAAGAAGAGGGAGGATAAAGATGAAGAGATGCGAAGGAAAATTTTCCAGTTAACTCTATCAAAAATATTTTCATCCCATATATAACACTATATATTATAGAGAGGGGGAGAGAAAATTTTAAAAGGTACAAAGAGAAAGGAGGGACAATATCCAAAAATTTCAATTTATTATCTCCCTTAGAGTGAAGAAAACGAGGAGGAGGAGGAGGAAGAAGAAATATCCATAACGATTAACATTAATGAGATGTGAGAGGGATGAATTTCGTCGTGACGCACAAAGGGACCATTTCCCTTGCCTTTTAAATGTGTCGTCAGGAAACCCTCAATACAAAATCTGTAACATTTCCCATCTCTTGAGAATCTCATGATGAAACATCCTCCTCCACACACACACACCAAAGGTGAATTACATGTTGAGTACTTTCACCATTTCTTGTTTTTGGTAGGGAACAAATTGTCAAAATCACAATCCAATCCTGCCCCTACTTAACCATGTTACCTTTTACTGGAGTCTCCAAATTAAAATTACATTAGACCAAAACCTCCCTCACCTACATTACGTCATGAGGACCCAAAAATTCCCACTTTCTCTCTCTCTTTCTCAAATCCCTTGAATTGCGTACATATGATGGTGATGATGGCCCGCAGCGTACAATTTTAAGGTACTCACACGCATTATGAAAATACCACTGGATTTTGAATCCTCAAATTTCATAGTTTATGGTGGGTAAACCACGAATGGATGATTATTCCGTATTTATGGCCTTCTACTCCATTATTTTTACGACCATCCACTAATACACTCCAGGCTGTACGATGAAGCACAGTACAATGAAAGAGTGAAAGAGAGAGTGTGTGTGTGTACGTGTACTGTGAGATTATTTAACACAAAATGCTCTCTTGCTAAACGTCTCTTTCCCCAGGTATAAAGTATTCATGTTCAAGTGTATACTCGATTTTGAACAGTAGAATGAAAGCTTTTGAAAGAGGAGGAGGAGGAAAAAGAGAGTCATGAGTGAGATGAAGACTGTGCATTTGTGTGTGTGTGTCTGTGGAGTTGATGGGAGTCAGGGTGGAGATAGAGTTGGGTTATTAATATGCTCCTATTCTCCCCCACTTTCTCGACTTCATAGAAAGGACATTTCAACCACACACACACACATAGAGAGAGAGAGAGAGAGGAGCTGAGAGTGGAAGATGGAGGATCCCTCGACCCATGAATGCATAAAGTGGAATGGTCCACACAAATATCCTTAATATTGCTCTCTCCATTCTTCTCTCGATCTACTCTCCAACTAAACATGGGTACAAGGGAAGAGTGAGTGAGGAGTGTGTGTGTGGGAGAAAACAGAATCTTTCTCCATCATGTGTAAACTGGGATGATATTACTCCTTGTTTCCCTTGACAAAACCACACACACACACTACGAGATGGGAGGAACATGTGGGAGTGAGTAAAGACATTTTATGATACTCCACTTTCTCCCATACCAGCCATTAAGTCGGGATGAAGTCATATCATATCATGATGTGTACCCACACCCCAAACAGACCATATTTACATGGGAACTTGAAGATGCCTCTATTTATTTCCTCCACATCAACATTAACCCGGCCTCCTCCTCTCTCCATCTCTCCTTCATTCTCAAACATATTCATCCACTTTCAACATTTCACAACATTCTTTTAACCGAGAGTAATTCAAAGCTAACTCAAAGCTTCTTTTGACAGTGAGCATGAAATAGAATGTTTCGTAATTTTGTGTAATTTTACCGAGTTATAAATTCACAATCAGAAATTTACAAGTTGGTAATTTATAAATAAATGAACAGCGAATATTCAGTACTAAAATCTTCAAATAAGAGGAATCTTTTTTAAAAAATGTCCAGTAAAAATCATGTTTTTAGGGCTAGGCAAATTTTCGTGATTTATAATTAGACTAAAAATTCATGGCTGTCTTGGCGGAAAAAGTTTGTAGATAGTCGTGTATTAGATTTAGTAGTCTTTTTTCCAAATTTAATCTTTGTAAATTCGTATTAATCTATCTTTCTTTCTAATTATTTTTGATGGATCTGAAACACTGTGTCAACGTCAACTACAGTGACACGACTCGTCTCATTAAGATAATGAACAGCAACGCAATTCACAATTTACATGATTTATTATCCCTTTTTCTATGACTACAAACAACTCTGAAGTATGAGGATGATTGAAAAATTTGCAATTTTGGAGAATGGTTCAAAATTTGAAAAGGATGGAAATGGCACAATCAGAACAATCTATCAGAACCACTCTAACCACACCAAACCCAAAGAGAGAAATGGTCAAGAGTCCCAAGAATGATGGAAGGTAGAGAGAGAGAGTGAATGTTCAATTTCACTTTCACTCGAAATGAGAGTGAAAGTGAAAAATATCTGTTAATGATTTAATGGTGGTCAAATAGCGTAAAGAGAAAGGGGAAGAGAGGAAGAGAGTTTCGGATGGACAGTTCATTAAGTACACACTTTACACATGAAAGAGTGGCTGAGCCAGGGAAAAGCCTCTTGCTCTGGCAGCAGTCCTTTGACGCTCAAAACCTAATCTTTTGTGTGGACGAAGACTGTCTCTCTTTTCTGTTCATTTTCTGTTGTATTAAAACCAGTGTTGAGGCTGTGCCTTTGAGTTTCATTCTCACCGAAATGGAGGGTGAAGGGAGGGGGAGTCAAAGCATTAGTCATAATAATGGAAACTGGATTTTGGAAAATCCATCTCATTTGAAAGGACCGTCCCTGATACTTTTTGCTGTTGCTGTTGCTGATGATGCTATTTTCTGTTGTTGTGGTGGATTTTGCTTTGGTACAACAGAAGAAAAATAAGATCCAGTCACTCCCGACACTAAGCCTCACTTAGACGAAATTAAATGTGTAGACAAAAGAGGCGTGATTTTCGGCTCTCTCATTCACACACACACACATCCATGAACAGAACTAAGTCATCCCCAAAATTCTCTCTCTCTCTTTTCCGCCCAGATCATTAACTCGGCATTTGTTGTTTGCTCTGCATCATCATCTGAGGCTCCAGCCTTCTCCCTCCAACTGGTAAAAACAATGCAAACCTACTCAACCATGTCCTAACTCTACCTAACTACACAGTACACACGCTTAGATCTCTTTTTAAATGTGTTCCTCATTCACCATTATTCACAAATGTGTGTGTATAACAATTAATCGGGGTGTGCAAAAACCATTGGCAAAACTTCACCACAATCCTTCGTCCCTGCTTTGGATTAATGTTATTGACATCCCATACCATCACGTACCATCCCATATCTCTTGTGGTTGTTGTTGTTTAAGAAGCTCGACTAAAAAAACCAGTAAAATTTAAGAGAGAGAGAGATTTCCAGCCAATTTAAATGATTATTCAGATGAATGTAGGTACTCATACGTATTTATTTTTAATCATCTTATCAACTGGCTTCAAAAAATATAGTTGAAACTCTGTCCCTTGCATATACAGATTAAAAAATTAGGATATCTAGTCTAGATTATTTTGCTGTTACTTGTAATGCTGCATACCGTATTTATTCAAATTGGACCCCATCTGTTACTAGAAGAATGGGGAAATGAGTTCAATGGAACTTTAAATATATGTTCAAAATTTGATGCATATTTTTTCATTCCAGAAATTTTTAAAGTACCACAGTTTTATGCAGAATGTACATGACAAAAATGGTGCAGACTATGTCTATTTGTTGTTCAATGTTGATTAGAACGAATACGGTAGAGCCACATCTCATCAAAATAAAATGTACTTTCGGGGACGAAAAAAAGCTTTTCAATTAACCTCTTAATTACGTATCATCCCAGTGTGGCAGTTTATTCGCAATTTTTTATAAGCTCCTGGTTAATGTCCCTTGAACAAATCTCACCGTAAAATCACACCCACACAGAAACCCATCAAATTTATTGTGAAACAAGAGGAGTAGTTAGAATGGAGAGGATGGGAGGATGGATAAGGATTTTAGGGGAGAAAGCAATGAGCCATCCTATTATAATAAACTATTTAAAAAGGAGGACAATTGTGGAACCCACAGAGTCCACACAAAAACAACAAATGATAGAAAGTGGAAAGAGTTTCTCAAAATAAAGTAATTCTATTTTCACACTTTCCTTTTTCCTTTGTGAAAAGGTGTCCGTGTCCACATGACATGTACTGAGGGTAGTCAGACACTTTTTACTCAATCTTTTTTATTTATTTGCCGATTTTATTTTATCAATTATAGTGGGTCCCAAAAAATAAAGGATACAGTCATGTGACAGTTGTACAGAATTTAAATCTGTTCTGTTTTATCCTGTGACCTATGACCCCACTATTAGCATTTGCCTGGAAAGGCAATAAGGGTTCCGCTACCCTCAGTACGCCATTATGTCCTGGTGTGAAGGACAATCTTGTGCATTTAGATATAGAGGAGGATTTTACTACATGAAAGTTTGAGGAGAGGGAGAAAGAGAGAAAACTAGGAGGACATTCATATGCATGGAATGAGCAGGAGAAAAGAAGAAAGGGGGTGGAGGATAAAGGAACAAAAAAATTCTGGGTAATTCCCGGGTGGCAATGAGGTTTTTCGTATTCCATCACTCAGTTTATATTCCCGCACCTCCACCTACACACCTAGTACACGTAGCTGTGCGCTCACATGACACCATCATATACTATACCTCGGAGAAAGCATGCACACCCCTACCTACACCCACGTATGTGGTGCGGGTGTATAGGGGGAAGAACAAGTGAAATATTTTTTTAAGACTTTTCCTCTTCCAGTCGTCTCAGGAGATGAGACTCCTCGAGAGAAAGTGAGAGAAAGGGACTGTGGTGGTGGGTCTTTTGAGGTGAAATAAAATCTTGACGATGAATTTCTGTGTGTGCACCGGAGACAGCAGCACAAAAATGAAATGAAGAACATGACTAGGACTCATGTTAAACCATGTGAAGGTAGAGAGAGAGAGAGAGAAGAGAAAGTGGGGAAGCAGAAGGGGGAGATGACATCTCTTTTGTGAAAGTCATAATCGTTAGTCTACCCTCTCCCCTGACGGCTGTCTCTCTCCAACTTTTTTCCCTTCTCTCTCCCTCTCTCACTTTCTCTCTCCATTTCATGTCCAACTTAAAAATTCTCTGTCTCTTTTAAATCGTCTCTCTCCTTATCTGTTTTGGAACAATTATTTTTTTTGTAGTACACGTGTAAAAATTCCTCCTTTCCATGGAAAGAGAAAGTGCGTGGAATTACTATGTACATTACATAGGAGGAAGGGGAAGGAGAAAGAAATTGCTTCAGGTTATTTTCAAATCTACCATAAACCCATTATCCATTACATATATTATGTTGTTTGTGTGTGTGTGGAGAAAACACATTTACTATTTTCTGTTATTAAAATTTTCTCTCTCATATTTTTAAAAATAATGTGTTTACTTCAACTCCTCCTATACTCTTAGGTAAGCATAGGATGGAATACAAATGAGTAGCCTATTTCCCAAATACGACCCTCCTGTCGCAGACCAGATGAAAGTACATTATTGTCTACACAATTTGAACAAGGTTCACAAAATACTGACTAAAATTTAATTTTGATTAATGTAATAACTGATTTCTAAAACCAGAACTGTCAGCAATAAATCACAATCTAGTTAAAACACTTTATTGATCCTGATGTTTACATTTTTCAGAAAAGTTTTGTTCAGTTGCAGTAAAGAGTAAAAAAATTGATGATGAGGATTTGACAAAAGTGAATATTTGGTGAAAGAAATAAAAGAAAGTCCATTTTTCCCCCACAAATAACCATCGACTGTTTCTTCTCCCTTTTTTCATTCTGAAAGGGAGAAAGTGGGAAAGGTGAGTGAGGGGAGAAAAGGATATATTGAATGGACAAAAAAAGGAATACAGATTGAGTCTGTCTAAACTTTCCCTGTTTCTTTTCAGCTTGTATCCGAAACTGAGGGAGTCAGCAGTTAGCTCAAAGGCACACACATTTTTTTCGTAGAAAAAGGTTCATTTTTATAAACGTATTTGCATATCATTTTACTGCAGCAGTTCCCCTCCTCCTTCTCTTCGGCTTTTGTACATGGTCAAAAGTTTGTGCTGGTGTACAGTGAAATTTTTTTCGTCCCAGTTTTTTTGGTCTTTACTCTCATGACGTCCATGTACGTGTGTGTGTGTGTTTGTGTGTGGTGTGTGTGTGATTTTCCGTATTTTAAAAATGCACTTGATAAACAAGGCCTACATTATGCACATACATTTTTTTACTGGTTTGTTTACATAAAAACTTTCCTCATAAATACATGCAAAAGTCTCATCTTCCACACACACACTTTCTCTTTCTCTGTGCGTGTGTGAGGTTCTTTCTGTTAGAAATTTCACATGGCCAACCGGCTCGCTTTCTGTATAAGTAAAACAAAAATTTGTACTTTTAGTTGAGAGAGAGAAAGAAGAAAAAAATTTTTTGCGTCAAGTTTTCGAATTGTAGGGTTTAAGTGGCAGTTTGCCAAAAAAAAGAAAGAGAAGAAGAAAGGAAAAAATTCACAACTTTCATTGCCATCAATAACTCAACCAGATTCACATTTCACGGCTCACGGGGAAATCAGCCCACATTTTTGTGCGTACTTTGAGTGTAGTCCATGCATCTTTAGTTTTGAAGCTTATATCTGTAGTGCAGTGTATACTAAAGTGAAGGGGTATTACGTTGAAGAGAATGGTAGAGTAAGATTGACTTGAATCCTTATGTATGTTGTGGTACAAGAAAATGCAAATAGAGAGAGAGAGATCAAAGCCAAAAAAACTTTGAATCCATTTTCTAATCTTTAACATTTTGTATTTGCATTTTTGCTTCAATTGTTTGACTTTTTCCACGTTTGTCTTTTCCCTAAATTCTTTCACACTTGAGACAGCCTTTCTCCCTTTTTCTTCTCTTTCTCTGAAATCTAAGCTCACAGCTTAGGATTTACTTTCTTCCTGTCTATCTTATAAAACTTGTTACCGTATTCATCCCGCTAAAATCGGTTTTAAACTGAGATACAGAGATTTGACTTGAAGCGTGAGGTTATCTTATATGAAAAATTACCTGTAATGTTAATTAATCTTTATAAATTAATATATTTTTCAGAAGAGCTTCAACAATTTTTTAATAAACCTGACAGGTTCTAAAAAGAATAAATACGGTGCACAGAGCCACTCATACATAGACAAGCTTGTCTGAAAGAAGTGGAATATAAAAAGATTAGACTACCCACACGCAATAAATGTGGAAAAAGGATAGGTGGTCTACTTCATAGATTTGGTTGATTGAAGGAGAGGAAGGTGAAAGCTCTTGAAAATTTTGCCCCCATAAATCAAATAACAATGCAAAAGTTTTTTTTTTAAAAAAAAGAGAGAGTAAGAGAAAGCAATGAAATATGAGTGAGATGTGTGGGAGAGAGGAGAGAGGCTGAAGTGAGATGAAGAGGGAAAGTAGGCAAAAATTTTTTAGCACACGCAGCAAATGTTTTGGCGTTTATTTCTTTTTCTCTCTCCCCTTTAAAGACAGCTCAGTATACGAAAGGTGGAAAGAGAAAGTGAGACAAAGAAGTAAAGGAGAAGGAAGAGAGAGAGAGGATGACTGTCAAAGTTTGAGAATTTCTCAATTTAATCGCCTTTTTTACTGGTACAAGTTTAAGTGGTCCCTATTGATGTGATGTGAAATTTTTCATACTTTCTCCATATTTCCCAAAGTAATTTATTTTTTCGAACTGAAAGAATTCTACATTTTGTCTCTACATCATCCGTCACCTCGTAAAGTGTGACATACTTTTATTATTAAATTTTCGGAGGATAGGAAGACCAACGGACAAAAATTGAACTGTACTTTAAAGGAGAGAAAAGTGTACAGGATTTTTACTTAAAACAGATGTACATTTACATATAAATGGAAAAGAATAAGTACGCAAGCATTGCACACACAAAGGGACTGCACAATTAAATCTGATTTGTTGCAGTCTACTCATGAATGGAAGACTAAATACCTGTCAAAATACAGTCGTACTTTTTGCCCCATCTTCATCTCATCTCTCCTTACCTATACCTTCTTTTCTTTCCTTTCTCAGATTCAAGGGTACAAAAAAGTGGACAGAATTAGAAACAGGAGGAGGAGAATGCAGTGCATTTTCTTCAACAACAAAAGAGGAGAGGGAGAACAAAGACAAAGAGAAGATGCATTCATCTTTTGAAGAAATAGACATTAGCTCAGGACATTGTGTGAGTGTGTGTGTGAGAGAGGAAGAGGAAGAGAGTGAGTGTGTGTTTTGTGAGAATGTGTTGTGGTGAGTCTAAAGGCCGCCTACGGCATTAGTCTCTGTCAAATTAAAATGTTTATTGTGAAACCAAACAATGAGTCTTCTCTCTCTCCCTCCTTCCTTCACTCAACTCTCCTCTCTCTGCTTTCTCGTGTTTTATTGCCGTCAAATCAACACAACTTGCACTTCCTCCTCCTCACTCTTAACTTAATAATATCTTTTAACCCAACATTTGATTACGCCCCACTTGACTTGACTCTGATCCGGAGCGAGGAAGAAGGGAGCAGAGAAAAAGGGAAGGTTCAGACAAAATTACAAAACAGTCAACTCTATCCATGTCCCACGTTTCATTTACTCCCCCAAATCTCTCCTACACATGTACACACATCCAAATGGTGGGTCTTATGATCGCCATAGCCTACACATGCACTGTGCTAACTGAACAAAATTTTCATTATAAAAATAATTAAAAGTAGAATATAATCCATTTCTTAATTAAGTGAAAATTAAATCCCTCCAAAGAAGGTCTAGAGCTCATGATTATATTTCATCATCATTTTAAGAAGAAATGCCCGGGTATCGTGAAACATGTAGTATAGCTATTAAAAGAGAAAATACGGTACATTTATTTGAACTATTACAAATCTACACTTTCAAAACTGCTAATAACAAAATTGTTGAATCCGACGGGAAGAAGTGATTAATTTCCAGGCAACCGTCAGTCAACTTTATTGGATTCCAAGAAGTAGACTTTTCCGAAATCCAGAAGCCACTGGCATCCTGTGAGCTTCCCCAGAGTCCGAAATCCGTCTGACGTCGGAGGACGCCCAGACCTCCCTCCCTTTCAGCTCGTATGGTGCACAATTCAAAGAATTCGTTTGCAATTTTTTGCAGTAATTAGCAGACTTATTGGAATCATACAAAGGTTAAGTATGTCCGTCATCGCATGCTAATTATTTGTTAATTTTTTCCTATTCCTTACACGATGGGTGTGGAAGATTGAGAAGAGAGAGAGATGGGGAGGGGGGTGAAAATAAATTAAAGGTAATTTGAAATAATTTGAAATACTGGCCGGAAATGACATGTACAATATACAATAAGGCGTTCTTCACTCGCCCAAAAGTTTAAGGGCGGGGTGGAGTCGTAGGCTGTGGGTTGAAAGGTCATTTGAAATGACAAAAATTCAAAATTTGTTGAGAAAAGTAGAGAGGACGTGATAGCTATCTTTACATGCATTCATTCGTCTATTACGAGAGAGGGTTAAGATTTTCCACAATTTTTGCTCAGCCTAGCTCAGCTGAGTGAGTCATGTGTCAACAATTTGGAGGAGACTAAATCCTACTTAAGTCAGTCATTATGAAATTGTGACCAGAGAGAGAATGGAGTGTGCACAAATTATGGATAATTTCAGATTCAATTTGGAATACAGTGAATAAATATTCTCTTATATAGTATGTAAAATTAGAAGAGTAAGTAATGACGTGTGAAATGGGGAGACGAGAGTTTACAATGAGTAATAAAGATCATCTTGCCAATTTGTCTCGCGAATGCAAATCTCTGTATTATTTTTTTGTGACTGTATTGTAGTATGGCGGGGAGTGGAGAGACACATGTAAATTGTCCTTTTTTAGATACAAAGTGTTAACTACGTAGTATTACTACACATGTCAACATGTTAATATGACTAATAAAAAATGGTCATGGCTAGAGAGAGAGAGAAGAGCAAGGCTTTTCTTTACATATATAAATTGTATGTAGTCCCCCAATATAACTGAATGAATTGTAAACGACAAAGTTGGGACCTAGTTGGGTGGTACAGGGTCACCATTAAACTTGAGGGGAATAAATACTCTGATTATTATAACCCTCTCCCATTTCGTACTTTAACGACTCCATCATAAAGTTTTGCATAATGGGCAAAATGAATACCCCTCTACTAAAGTATCCGCTGTGATTTTGCAAAATTTTCGCACATTTTGCTAAACAATAATACCTTCAGATGGACAGACATGGACTTTTTTTAAAAAAAATATATACGACATTATAATCAAATCAAATTATAATTAAATCTAAATCTGCCCTCTATTATTTAAAATTTAATTATATCAATTAACCAAAAAAAATCATGTCAATTCAGGAGGCAATTTGTCTGATTTCTCAAATTTCCACCGTTCCAGTTTCTCCATTTCTGCTTTTCATACTATAAAATCGGTTTAGAGACCAGCAGGCTTTTTTCATCTAACGACAGCACACAAGTCATTCATGAATGTTTAAACATAGGTTGTAGAACTCTCTGGCCTTTTCCCTTCATCTCCCAAACCTTGTTAACTATGTCTTGAACAGTCCCTTAACCACACACACACCATATGAAATTACTATTATGACAAGTCCAACCGCACTCAAAATCTTGATATAAGAGGAGGATAGAGGGATAGAGGCGCACAATAAAACACTCTGCTCATCCCCATAAATTTCTGCTGCCTCATCACATCCACACATCATCCACCGACGATATCATGGAGAAATTGACAATATAAAAAAAGAAAGAAAAAAAGCCCAGAGGACCACCAAACCCCAAACACAAACACACGTAGGTATTATCCATCCCTATCTAAGATAGACTATCTTGTACACCACATTATCTTGAGACTAAGAGAAGGAGTAAAGAAAAACTTTTTCCAGTTTTTTTCCCTCTCTCTTAGGAAATCTCGTCTCAATCTCTTCCCTTCCTCTCTTGTCGACACAGATAAGATTTATGAGAACGATCATGAGTAAACTCTCCTCATTTTATTGTGGCTAAATTACAAATTGCATGCAAGGGAAAATCAATTTGTGTGTATACTGTGTGTTTGTGTGTGTGTACTTTTATTATTTCTCAGTAACTTCTCTTACTCTCCTCTCTCCCTCTCCCTAGCATATTATTGTCATGCGGTTGAATTGATTGCAACAGCAGCAGTTCTCCTCCTCCTTTAACAATCTTCTGTGCACACATATAAACACATAAAATACACAGCATGATTTTTTATTGTGGTCTCTCGGTTTATGACCCTCCTTTAAAACAGTTTTTTTCCATCATATCGTATTGTACATAACTCCATCCACTTTAAAACCAAAAAACTATTAGACCACAAAATGAATGGAATTTAAATAAAAAACCCTCACAAGAGAGGAGGGTGAACATGCAACATTATATAATGCATCCAAAACTAATCGTAATAAAAAATTGTGGACATGCAATGCAACCAAAGGTCCAAATTATGAAATAAAAATCCTCCATCTTTTTTGCAGGTTTCACTCTGACATATTGTGTGTATTCGTGGAGAGAGAGTGAAAGAGAGTATAAAACGCCAATATGTAATTACGTGTGTGTGTGTGAGAACATGCTTCAAACTCCATTAAAAAAGTACAACGAAATTGAATTAAAAATTACATAACTACATACTAATAATAATACTAAAAAAATTCCCACACACACACGAAGAGGAAAATTGTAAATAATTCAAAAAGCTGAGATTCCCGGAGGATGAGAGAAGAAGAGAGAGAATAGCATTAGAATAATAAATTTGACTTTATTGTGATGACAAGAATAAAATGTTGTGGCTAGAATTAAGTGTAATAATTATAGCATAGCTTAGCATCGTAGGGATTTGTGTGAATGAAGTGATCAAACAAAAGTTTCGTACGACACACGGATAGGGACACCATTGAATTCCGCCTGAAAATTTGTGGTTGAAGGGTCACGGTAGGTGAATTTAAAATTTTGACTCTTAATGAGTGGGGGAGGGGGAGACAAGGGGAGAGTGGGGGTCGTTTGGAATTGTAATGAATTTGGATACTGTTTTCTCATGCTGGATGCATGAGTCGTCAATTTTTTGGAAGAAATCAAAGAAGAAGGACAACTCACATATTCATTCTGTATCGTATGGCCTGGGGACGATGACGACGAAGTTTGTGATGTGTTGATTGGTGGTGGTGGTGGCTGGGATGGTGGCCGGGGTGACCTTGGAGATTTTTCGGATGTCAATGATGGTGACAATAATTCCTCAGGTGGGATAGGAGATGAGGACAACATTTCCTGGGCAAATTTAGTGAAAGCTGCTGTAGTGGAGGCGGAAGCCGGAGTTTTGGGTCTAGCCATGTCTCCATTCAAATTTCCTGCCTGATAAGATTGACTAGGGATGGAGGAAGAAGAGGATGAGGAAGAGGAGGATAAATTGTGACTTCTTTTATTAAAACCTCCACGTCCAGATGCATAGGAACCACCATAATTTCGATCATTCTCCTCCTCATCTTTTGGAGGTGATGAAGATGGAGATGATGGTGGTGTATTTTTGAGATTAATTCTCTCAACTCTTTTCCCTAGTCGTCGTAATTCTTCTTCATTCTTTTTGTCCTCTTTCCTCCAAACTTCCGTTGATGTACTATTGACTTCATTGTCTTCCTCCACTTCTTTCATTCGTTCGTCCACTACGATTCCATTTTTATCTCGGAGGGTCAACAATTCTGTTGTTTTTGTGGTGGATTTGACATTCATTGTAGTTTCGAGTTCTACAGGGGCTTTGAGAATCCCAGCACGGATTAGGATTTCATTGAGGAGGTCACCAGGAGGGACTTGACCTTCCATAAGCGCTTTTTTGATTCGTGCTCCTTCTTCTCCGTTTAGGGGGACTGGGAATCCGTTGACAAGGAGGACTTCTTGCGTTTGGAAAGATGTACTTTTTTCACAATCTACAACTTTTGTTCCTTTCCCAACGAGAGATTCTACTTTCTCTTGGATCTCTGTGTCGTCAATTGGCTCCATTTGCTCCATTTTTTAATTGTAGTTTGAGATGCTGCCAGGTAGAAGTGGGGTCAAATTTTTTGTGATGATTTAAGTACCTGAAATTAATTAAAAAATTTCCATTAAAGATTATTCTCAGTTTTACTCAAATTTAAATAACATCCAATTGTGAGGACATTTTAAAGCTAATTGGAGAAGAAGGCTTAAAATGTAATGCCTTCCATGATTTTCTAAAACTGACAACCACATTTAACCCATTTGCTTGTAAATGGAAATTATTTATACAAAAAATGAGGTGTAATTTTGTTCAAAAAAATTGTTCCGTTTAATGTTTGTTATGGTGGGGGAGGGGAGAAACGTGAGGTTTTCAAATTCACGGAAGATTATGGAGATCAAACAGGAATGTACATTAGTCAGATGAGTCCGAAAACGGGAGTGTTGTGTGTATGTGTGTGTGTTCTGGGTTGTGTACGTCATGCGGGTAATGTAAATAAATAAAAGAATTATACACTTGAGGTGAGGAAGACGAGAAGGAATAGGAAGAACGTAGATTTTTGAAAGATTTTCTTTTACACCTCTTTTTTTACAGTTATAAAATCTCTCTCTCTCACTTCTCGTGATTTAACTCTCAAAATATAAAAAGGGATCTTTAGTTTCTGTCTGAATCCACGTGTTCGTCGGGTGAGCATCCCTATGTCCTCAAGTCTAATGTAAACTCACTGCATGTGTGTGTCCAATGGAGTAACTACATGTACAAGGAGAGACTCGTGTACGTTGTTTTCTTCTTATCCCTGACTGCATGTGTGTGTGTGTCTTTGTGGACCTTTGTAGAAACAGAAAAATCCTTTTATTTCTTTCCTGTTGAATTGTGAAAATAGTCCCAGAAGGTTAGGCGTAAGCTCTGCTCTTTTTTTCTTGACGTTGTCCTTTCCACCTCCGAAATCCAAACATTTATTCAGAGTTTTTTCTTCCCTCTTGAATCCTCCCTCCTCTCTCTCTCAGAAAACAGAAAATTCCACCAGGGATTTCCCTACACAAGGATTTAAAGACACACACACGCACAGCGACAGGGGCCTTAGGATCCCGTCCCCATGTCCCTTCTACTTGAACTGCAAAGACACACACCCTCACCCTCAAACACAGATGAATATCTTTGGATCGGCCAGTGTCAAGAGGTAGAGCACGACGTGTGTGTGTGTGTTGTTATTGTAAGATATCCACGTTTGTCTTGTTCGAGACTCTTCAGACTTAGAAGAAGAACAAGAGTTTACCTTTGAGTCTTTTTTTCCTCTTCTATAGTTTACAATTTGTTGGAGTTGGACCACCGTCCCTTCTTTTATTTCCACCGAGCTCTCCTCTCTCTCTGTCTCTTCCTCTCGTCTTGCAAACAGTGATGAATCGATGACTTGAGACTTTCTTCTGTCTGTGTGATGTGTGTGTGTGGATGGTGACGTGGACGTACTCTCAGGTTTCCAGGAGGGAGACGGTTCCAAGTTTACAATTCCGACTCGACAACTCAAACCACACCGACTCTCCAATATTCAATGTTGAGATATCAACAAGTTCTCGGCTACATAAATTTGTAATGTGAACTCAATTCTGATCCATCCACCTCTCTCTCTCCTGTCCTTCTGTACACACACACACATTCGCACATACACTGTAGCTTAGTACTGTAGTGATGTACCCACTGACTTTTATTCTGAGAGGAAGAGAAAAATGTTTTTCTTTTATGTACGATGCTCTCAATTCAGGCAAAACGACAAAGAGGAGGAGGAGGACGCAATTGAGCGCATAAATAAAGAGGAGCCAAAAAGAGACTCTATTGTTTTCTTCCTCCTCCTTCGCCGTTGATCCACACACTACAGTGTGCCTGTGCAAAAGTGTGTGTGTGTGTGTGTTTGTGCTTGCTGAGAGTTTGCTCGGAAGAGGAGGAGGTAGTAATAATATTTTTGTAATTGTACACTTTGTAAGACTTGTTATAATATAAACTTCTCCTTCTCCTTTGTCCACTTATTGTGAGTTGTCGTATTGGAAAAAGAACAGAGTAGAGTGTAGAGTTGAGTTCAAGAGAGAAGAAGAAGAGAGGTGTGCTAGTCTGTTTATTACACAAAACTGCACACACAAATACAAACACACTCACACTCACAGGGAGACGTGGCTCGGAAATAAAAATATGAAGGATGTCTGAGGAGGGAGAGAAGAATAATGTATGCCAAGGCTTAATCACTTGCTTAGCACAGCTCAGGCAAAAATCCACAGTCAACACTCAAACTCCACACTCTCGTCAGTTCTCTCCCAGTCCAATGGAACGTTAACTTTTTAAACTTCAAGTCAACAATGCAAATTATACTCTTTTGTGTGTTGTGTGTGTGTGTGGAACATTCTCTGTATCAATACAATATTCACATATCATGAGGATTGAATCAAAGAGAGATTTTTTTTATATTTCCTGAATCACACTTTTTACACATTTGTATTCGCCCCTAAGCTATGTCATGATAGTGTGTGTGTGTGTATTGTACAGATTAATGTGGGTACAGTTTGCCGTGGGGGAATAAAAACACGGTTAAAGTTAACTAAGGTATAAACACACTTTTTGGTAACAAAAAAAACAATTCACTTAATTCTCTCTGACGTCCGTCCTCCGTCCCTGTCTAATTAAACTAAGCTAACTACACTAATTACGACTGTAATGAAACACAACACTACAGGCTCACTCAAAAAATCAAGACTTTTTTCCTCTGTGTTCCGCCTGGCTGTGTCACAGTAACGTTAGTATTACGTCCTTAATTGACAAACCTCCTCCCTTCCCTTTATGTAGATCCTGAGCCAAAGTAAAGTAAATGCCACGTGGATATGTTTACTCTTCTCCGTTAATGTCGATTCTCTTCTGAACTGGGAAGTGTAGACAAAAATCTCGCACTATCTCACTTGTACTCTGTACATGTATACAATCTGTATGTATAGAAAAAAATTTAACTATAGTTAAAAACAATACACTCAATGGAGGAGGAGGTGGAGGATAGAGGAGTCAAAATAACGGCACGTCTTCATCCGCTCTTGTTTTTCGTGACGCCGAGCTGCCGAGGAAAAGTGGAGCAAAAGTCATATACACAACCATGACATCAAAGTACGTGTGTGTAATGTGTGTGGAGGAATATAAGATTGCCTCTACTCACACAGGATAGTATGGGAGTGATGAAACATTTGAGAAACATTATGTGTGACAAATTAGGATGAATTCCATGTAAATTTCGGTGATTGCGCCACACTGATGAGAATTTAATAGGATGAGGAAGAGGGGGAGAGGGAGGAGGAGGAGGCGGAGAAATTGAACCTTGATGAAAGAATTATCGTTCAAAAAGTTTTTTCCAATACTCCTCACCACGTTCCACAGAACGTATACACACACACGTCTGAAGTATACACAATGTACTCGATATTGGTATAAAGTGCACCAAATTTCACCGCTTTTTTAGCAATTTAATGCTCGCCACGTTAAATTTCAGCATTCCACTAATTAACTATTCACGAGATGAGGGTGTGCAAATTTTCGCACTTAATTTCTTCCTCTGTGTGTGTACCTACTATGTATGTGTGTGTGTGTTTCCTCTATCCCCTCACATGCGATACTAACTACACAATTTTTGGTGTTCGACATGAATACTGTAACCTTGTAACTTTTTTCGCAAATAACCGTTTCAACTTGATTACGGGGAGGTCAAACAAAAAACTTTCAGACTTTGTCTTTGACTTAGAGCGGCGGGCAAAACCGGCGGAATCGGGCCTCACAAAAATGGATATAAAAAGGTTTTCCTGTCTTTCTATCTGTAATCCAATGCTTCGACACGGGTAACAGTCGAATGAGTACACACACACACGCACAGGCACAGGGAAGATGAGATGCCCAAAAGATTTGGAAGGGCAGAAAGATTGGAGATCTCGGCTGTAAGTCAGTTAAGTCAGATAAGTTTCCACGCTCGGAAGGAATATAATGGAAAAATAGTGCAAAAAAAAATTCATGAGAATATTAAACTCTTTTGTGTATTGTGTGTGTCCTGGATATATACTAGTGTATGTAATCATATTTCTACTCACGCTCCGAAGGAGGAGGGAAAATGTGAGCTGAAAAATTGGCGTAATAAGCAGTTGAATCATGTTTTTTTCTTCTTGATACAGGCTTCACTATTATGTCTGTCAGGTTGAGGGAACAAACAATGCCGCTACTACTTTACTACACTGTGCGTACTACATACTATATACTCTGTTTTGTCTACTACTATGTGCACAAAATCCTCCTCCTCCTCACAGTACACATTTCAAAATTGCAATCGCAAAGAGTCAAGTTTAAATGCGTGTTAAGAAATTGCGTGAATACATCACACACTACAATGTAGGATGAAGGATAAGAAAGCTGGGAAATTTTGTACGAGTATTGTATTGTATTGTGGACAGATTCCACGTTACATACACTACAGTGTATACGAGTATTACAATGGGAGGGGAAGTATTACATAATAAATTATGGTTAAATTTCGCTCTTGGTCTTAAACCTCTTTCTCGATCTGAACAAAGATTACAGAGTGTATATAAAATATTGGGAAAAGAGGAGTTTCTCTTCTTGATATTTAAATGACTGTTAGATTTTTTACACAAAGAAAATTGGCTTACTTTGTTATTTAGAATATCCGAGGGAGCCAAGTATTGAATTACATGGAGATACGAACGACGATGACAACGATGGACCAAAATGTCTCAGCGAAGGAACCACCGGGAGCGACAAGGAGACACTTTACTCTGGTTGGGAGTTTGTGAATGTTGTATTGTACTACACAGACACTGACACTGGTAAATAGTGCTTTAGTATTGTCTATTCTATCGCACAGATTGAAGGTCATCTGTCTCACGTTTCACACTTCACTCTACTAAATTTTTGTTCTCTCTCTGTCTCTCCTCTCGTTTTATTCTTTGTGGTCACATTCTTTGCGAATTTTTTTACTCCTTCAGATTTTTCTCAATCATTTGTCAACTCCATTAAATTTTAAAAATATTTTCTACACTACCTCATCCCTTTCTTCCTTTCTGTGGGTTTTGTGGAGAATTTTTGAAATGGCAATTTTTTTCTGAAATTTGCAGTGAATATTAAATTGTCTTATTCCACAAATTATCTTCCAAAAATTAATTAGGAAAAATTGTTCATGAAGGGAATAAAGTACAATTCTTGGAGGGTAGAAAAACACACGTTACAAAAAGATTTTTTTTTTCAGTGTCTTTCCAACATTTAAATGAAATTACGCAACAGTTGACACTCCTAATTAGCACACATGCAAATGTGAGAAGGGGAGTGGAGGAGAGAGAGAGAGTTGTGGAGGACACAAAGATTGAATTCATAACTGTCAAATAAACATTTTGATGAACTCATTAAACTGTGAACTCCTCAAGGATTATTATGTTGTGTGAATACGAAAGTTGAGTTTTGCTGAGAATAGACAAAGTTCTAAGTTTACATGTATTGCCTGCATACAATTGCACAGGACAGGAGAAGTTGAAAAAGTCACAAGTCAAATATGATTCACCCTCCACAGTGACACACACACGACACTTGTCACTATTGCAGAAAATCCAGAGCACAGCACAAATTTGATGATAATTCTTTTTTTCCTCATTGACACTCCACACCATCAACGATGAAGACGATAACACACAATTCACACACTGGATTTAATTTAATCACTCTTTATTAATCTTGTCTCATAAAATTTCCTTAAAATCCTACTCTAAAGTCACAACTCATCTTCTTGTCCCTCCTGAACACAACACGAAATTTAAATTTAAATTGTCCTTTTGATTTGCACCCCCCAATAAAAAATAAATTAAACTCAATTTGTCTTCAACTTAATTTGTGTACTCAACTTAAACTTCTACAACTATTAGTTGTCAACTAACTGGAGGAAGGATTAAAGTGGTTGTTGTGAACACACATTAATGAACTTGTTAAATGACCATGTGTATGTGTGTGTGTGTGTATTTCTCCTTTATATGAGAAAAAATACAACTGAAGGAAGAGAGTACAAGATAATTGACTTGTAACACACACTCACGAGTCACAAGTACAACGAGAAAAGAGAGAGAGTGACGGAGACACGTGGAAATGTTTTAAATGACGAAACAAGACTGGGGAACATGATGCTTCAAGAAAATATGTAAGGAGCTCCCATAAGTAACACACACACACTTCTCTCTTTTTCCTTTCCTTGTACTGCACAAGGGATCCGGTGGCAATACGAAAGTGGAAATTTTTTTGGAGAACAAGAAACACACACACACAACTAACCAACAAGGCTCACTTCACCCACAGAATCATCCATCCATTCATTCTTTTGCGTTCCACCAAAACATAACTCTGAGTGAGTATGTGTGTGGCGTGTCTGTGTATTTTCTGTATCAGTCGTTGTAACTCAACGACGAGTCTAGAAAGGGTTGAGTGCCTCCAGCAACTCTTTTTTTCAATGACCCCCCTCCCTTCTCCTTTCATTCCTCCCCATTCCTGTCATTTATTGTCAACTGAACACACACAAAACTAGCCTTAACATTTAATATCCATACTGACGCCTTGTTTATGACCACGCAATCCATTTCCCTCTCTTTTCCCAACAATTAATGTCCACAGAAAGATCAGGAGAGAGAGAGAGAGGGCAGGGGCTTTTCAACACACGTCACGTCATGTGGGTCGCTCTACTACTACAAATGTAAATGCTAATGTTGATCTCCTGTGTGTATATATAGCTCCACTCCACATTTGTGTAAATCTGTAATGTCATAATTCTGTTGGACGAGGACTGTTGGATGATCCAACTAGGCACGACACATTTCATCACGAGGAAAAAATCCAATACATTACGAAGCGATAACAATAAAAACCAAATTGTACCCCAAAAACCCACACCCTCGAAAAAGTACATACGATTGTATGTAAATCACAGGTTGAAACCTCGGAGGAGTTCTACATATGAGAATTATGTACAGCAGAAGAAGGATAATTTCTCTGTATACAAATCTCACTTTTTGACTTTTTCATGCCCTCCACCATTAAAAAATGTTTCAAAACAAGAAACATGTCAGTGCTCAAGTTAAATGTCTGAACTGTTACCTTGCTCCTTTTTTTGCCCATTTGCTATTATACCTTGTCAGATTTTTTTCTCTTGTTTATCTTATCCTACAACGTTTTACTCCCTCTTCACTTTTCTATTTCTGTTGACGCTTCACTCTCGCAACTTTTTTTTTTATATCTAGAACAAGTTGAGATGTACAAAATATGTAAAAAAGAGGCTCAGATGCGGCAGACACAAACACATTGCACACACACAAAGAGAGAGATGAAAAAAGAAACGTTTGTATTTAAGTTTGCAAATTCCATAAAAATCTTTTAAAAGTTTTAAATATGTAAACATAGACAGACATGAGAGAGTGCGTGTGTGGGATCATCATGACAGACAGTAGATTGATTCATGTTCTTTTTTACTTAAAAAAATCAAAATAAATGTACCCAAAAGTTATAATTCTCATTTTTTTTACCAATGTTTCTTGACAAGGATGAAAAGGAGAACAAGTTTCAAATGAAGTTGACTCTTCATTTTTTTGAGCCAGCTGAGTCCACATATAGTGGAGTGTGCAAGATGAGAGTGTTTTTGTGGTATTTTAATAAATCAAAAAATTTGCACAACGACAACAGGCAAGGATTTTTTTTTTGCGAAATTTTCTAAACACTTAACATTTTGACGATTGCATGCATTTAATAAAAATGCAAATAAAAATCCCACTTTTTTGTAAATACAAGGGAAATATGGAAGGCATATACCTGGAAGGATAATAGTTAAAAAGACACGCGAGAAAATGGCGTGTCTTCGAAATTGGAAGTTCCAATAAAAATTAAATGGATCAGAAACTCAGTTGCGAAAAAATTACAAGGCTGTGTTGAACTCTGATGTAGAGGCTCTACAGTAGAGCAGTATTTTAAAAATGTGTAAAGAATTTTCAAAATATTCTTTATTTGCTTTTTATGTTACAAAATTTGCATCTTCTTTGCCGGCTGTTCAAATCCTGTTATATTCCAGCAGTTAGCTATAATTAATTGTACAACTATTAAACATTTTGAATTGGAAAGAAAATTCAATTCATTATCAAAGGATCCTTACATAATGAACATACACTTTTCTGTGTTCTGAAGATCCAACAGTTCTTTTTAAAGAATACGGAATACTATTCTGAAAGGAAAAGCGGCGACTTCTGATCATCTTAGATTATCAAAGCTAAGCTTTGAATTTCGGTTCGTACAAAAAACACTTTCTATAATCCACGATCTGAAATCTAGACTTTGAATGCATTTCCCTGTACCAACTTACACACACACACAGAAAAAGAGTTTGCTTATCTTAAATCTGATAGGAAAAGTAGAAATGGGTTTAGAGGTGTAAACTTGAGATAATTTCTTCACATTTCTACCGAAAAGATCCGAAAAGCCCATTCCCAAATGAGTATTCTAAACATATGACATACCAAGTTCAGTATGGCACGCAAGTTTATCTTTAGGAAAACCACAAAATGTGCTCCTTCTTTTCACACTCACACACACACACACAAACAGCAGAGACAGATAAATATTTGGAATGAGAGGAGGAGAACGAGATTCCTGTTCCATGTTTACACTAATTATTTTCGAGAGACACTCATAACCCGGGTTCTCCATCAAGGAATTTGTCATCCTTTTTTAAACACTCCCCTCGTCCTCTGTATGTATTCATTCCTGTGCCTGCATTTAAGGTGACAGGGACAGATGTGGCACAGGAGTGTATTTTCCAATGTGATGCCTCCTCCACATGTATGGAAAGATCAAACGGAGGAATGCACCCTGTACAAATGAATGAGTTTTTTCTTAGGGCGGTGAGAATCATCCAGAAAGCTTTATGTAGTAATTATTCTTATTTAAAAAACTGAATGACAACCTCCACGAAAACATCACACACACACACACACATCTAAATGATGTGGTAACTCCCCTACACATTAATACACAGAACAGAGCAAAAGTAGCAAGGATCATTGCATTGCATTTTTGCAAGAAAATTCAAGTTTTTGATAAGCCTCTGCGTCTCCTCCTCCTCCTCTGATACGCTTTATCCTAATCCTTCTGTATGGCATGTTTTTGTGTGCAAAAAATTGCACCCATGTTCCACAGAGAAGAGCAGCTTTACCCACTTGCATGACAGACAGGATGAGTGAGTGTGTGTGGCAAGGGTAATTATTGTGATTTAACCAAGGTCAAAGTTAATATAAAACTTTTTTTAAAAATAAGTAAATTGTGGCTTTTGGCCATATACACTTTAAACTGTTCATACCAACACTAAATGAAGAAGGGGGAAAAGAGAAATTATGTAAATATTCGCAAAAAACAGAATTAGTGCAATGGATTTAGAAAAAGCCTAGTCAACCCATCGCACCATTTCACAGTGACTAATACTTGAGTGGAAAATAAAGTCTGTAATTTAGGGGAGAGGTTGTCAACTTAAAGTGGATCTTTAGTTGTATCTTTAACTAATGCCGTGTGTGTGTGTTGAGTGTGAGTGCTGAAATTATATTTTTGGGTGTGATGCAGTAAGATGTTTAAAGAGACACATACAGTATTGTACACACACACATGAATGACCTTTGCCTTCTTTTTCTTGTTGTGTCAATACCACACACATACACAGTCCATCAATCCTTCCTCGTAGTATTGACATATGGAATGGGATATTCATAATTTTTGCACATTCAAAACAACTTGACCCTGACTAAACTACAAAGAGAACGCTCCTAGTAATCTTTGTAGCTCCAATTTTTTCTTACAACCTCATCTTCTTCTTTAACTCCTTTAACTTAATGAGCTCAGATTTAAATTTGTGTGAGCAAAAAGAGGATTATTGTATTTACTATTTTGTTCTACCACAACTTTTTTTACATAGTGAAATCATCTTTCTCCTCATAATAGTCAAATTAAGAGGTTTAAATTTGATTTTACAAGGACGAATGAACATGTCAACGCAATTTTGTAATGTAACAGAGTTTCTCTCAGGCACACATACATAAACGACGTTGGAATTAATTCTTGCTTGTCATCTACATTTATTTTTCCAAATTAAGAAATAATTTCAATTAATTTTGTTGGAGCTCCGCGTCCGCTTTTTCAAAAAGACAAGCTGTGAGGTCATGGCATAATAATTCATATTATTATGTACTTAGGTTTAAGGTTGAACCCCTCAAGAGGAGGATTCCTAAAAAATAGTTTTATAAAAACTTCAGACATACACACACACGCACACTACGTCTCCACATAAAATTAATAAGGATTGTGTAAATACTTAGCTCAGCCTCCAGCCGCCTATTGAGACGAAGACGAGGATGACGATGACGACTGGAGTCTGGCTCTGGGTACGGACACATGAGGAAAAAAACTGAGTCAGTTAATCAGACAAGTAAAGTGTTTGAGAGAGAGAGACACGCAAGTATTATTATGGCGATTATTTACTTTCATGTCAGATTAACCAACTAAGCCTCCAACCAAGTGTGTACCTTGCAGTGTGACAGTGTCCATGGGCATTAGGATTGTGTACAGTAGGAGTCCGTTTACAAACTTGGTACAAACTTGTGAGTTGGATGTGTGGACAACTTAAAGTCCACCTTCAGAAATTGGAATTGGACACACGGCTACAGAAATGTGGAACAATGTGTGTGTGTGTGGCTGAGTTATTGAATTAGAGCCTGTGTCACACAGGTAGAGACACATGCCAGAGTATGATAACAGCTGACAAGCACTCGGAGAAGTGAGTTGACTAGAACTAAAAAAGGAGGAGGGCACAATGCCCATAAAAAGGGGAAAAAACTGACAGAGGAAAATTGAAGTGTCCGAGTTCATTTCACTCTCCTTATATAAATACTATGCCAGTTAAGTCACCTGCTGTTCTCCTCCCTCCAAAATTGTTTCTAAGCTCTGCTGCTGACCACCTTTTTATTTTTACTCATATTAAAATTATTTTTCCTTATTACATATGCTCATTTCTAAAATTCCACCTTCTCCACAATCTCTTTCTGTTTGTAAATAAAAATATGGGAGCAGAATTTATGCTTTCTATGTATTTAATAAAGTGGACAGTTGACGAGTTGCGTCCCTTAATTTTTTTCCTCTTGTTTTCATCATACTCTTAATATTGTCATGTCTTATATGGGACTTTTCTCATTTTCTTCATTCACTCTCCACTCTCCATGAATGTGACTTTCTTGGCTTGGAGGGATGAGGAGCAGAGGAAAGCGGTTAGATGCCTTTGTAGGATTATAATTTCTACTCCTCCTCCTCTATTTATTGTTGAATTGATGGGAGTATTAAAAATGTGAGTTAACATGCCATTCCATACCGAACGGCCCATTCACCATTCAGACGTACTGGAAAATAATATTGGAGCAGATGTTAGGCTAGAGAGAGGAGGATTGCGTGTATCAGAATCAATGAGAGTCAATAACCCATAAAGAGTCATGAATTATTTTTTATAGTAAAATCTTTTTACTCAAAAGTTCAATTTTCTCTAATGAAACTGATTATTATACAACCGGTCAATATTTCTTTCAAATTTGTGTATGCCTGGAATTTGCAGTAATTGTTGAAAGTATTAATGGCAGAATGAAGGTTGATGGTCAGGAGAAGAGTTTCCAGTTCACACTCGTTTAATATTCTTCATCCCCCGGGTCATTATCATTTCCCACTTCCAAGTAGTCTCGCTCAAGGGATGCCAAATTTTCCCTACATTATTATCATTACCCAATTTTGCACATTATGTGTTTACAAATTAAATTGGTAGTATTTATTAGCGAATTTTAGTTTAATGTACCTAGCCTCGGCAAACTCTCCTTCTTCCATTCCTTCTCCAACGTACCTAAATTTCCACACAAAATTATATTAATGTTTTCGATCACACAGAACATTCATAAATCATGGAAGTCAAATCTCGCTCACCAGTGAACAAAAGCCCTTTTCGAGAACATCAAGTCAAACTTGTGATTTAATCGACTCCAAGCTTCTTTAATGGCTGTGGTATTAGCCAACATACAACATGCCCTTTGAACTTTAGCCAAATCTCCACCCGGTACTACAGTCGGTGGTTCATTATTGATCCCAACTTTGAATCCAGTTGGACACCAACTCACAAATTGAATTGTTCTGGAAATAAACAGATCCAACTAATTTGATAAAACTTTTAACTAACCATACAATATGTATTCAAATGCCTAAAGAGTTAACCTTTTTGTTTTGATAGCTCCAATTGCATCATTTACATCTTTTGGAACCACATCTCCACGATAAAGCATACAACAAGCCATGTATTTCCCTACAAATCAAACATCTAATTAAAGCACTGTTTCGTGCATTTAAAAAACGAAAGTAGGATACCTGTCTTCAAGTCACACTTGATCATTTGATTTTGAGCTTCAAAGCAAGATGCAGTGATCTCCGAAACTCCCATCTGTTCATGATATGCCTTGGCGGCGGAAATTACGGGACTGTAACTTGCCAAGGGGAAATGGATCCGAGGGAAAGGAACCAAATTGGTCTGTTTTAATAAAACATAGAAATTTAGAGTTTGTAAAAAAATTATGTTCTTTCATAAATTCATTCTCACCTGAAACTCATTCAAGTCTACATTGAGAGCCCCATCAAATCGGAGTGAAGCAGTGATGGAAGACACCACTTGACCCACAATCCGATTCAAATTGAAATAGGATGGACGGTCAATCTCCAAATTTTTACGACAAATAGAAAATACAGCTTCATTGTCCAGCATGAATCCACAATCAAATTGATCCAAATTTGAATGAGTTGTGAGAATTGAATTGTAAGGTTCCACAACAGCAGTTGACACTTGAGGGGCTGGGTAAATGGAGAATTCTAATTTCGACTTTTTTCCATAGTCAACACTAAGTCGTTCCATCAGTAATGAAGTAAATCCACCTTAAATTATTGACACTTTCGTTAAGGATTGCACAGTCCGTGTTTAATTGAGAATAATAAAAATTGAACTAATGTACTTCCGGTCCCTCCACCAACTGAGCGGAACGTCAAGAAACCCTGGAGACTGGTACACTGGTCAGCAATCTTTCGGATTCTATTGTAAAATTATAAGTCAAAAGAATTAACGGTCAATTAAAAATTCGTGTGTGTCGGATTAATAATTGAATTACCTGTCCATCACAACATCAATGTGCTCTTTTCCTACGGTGTAATGACCTCGAGCATAATTGTTCGCTGCATCTTCCTTCCCTAAATATTTTACATTTGGATGTATTCAAATTTTGAATTTCAAAATCAGTTTTCTAATGTATGGATTCGACTAGTGTAAATAAATGGTGAAATATTTACCAGTGATTAATTGTTCAGGATGGAACAATTGACGGTATGGTCCTCGACGTACTTCATCTATTAAACGTGTGTATTGTCAGTTACGATTTAATTATCTGGAGAATTATGAGGAGACATTAATTGTTGGAGAAAATTCAAATCCGAATGACATTGTTACCGACAACAGTTGGTTCAAAATCGACATAGACGGTCCGAGGGACGTACTTGTCATTATTAGTATGACTGAAAAAAGTACTGATAGAGTCGTTGTCCCTCTCTTTCGCTGTTTTCTTCTCCTTACTCGGTTCAATCATTTTCCCATCCGGTTGAATCCCATGTTCCAGACAGTACAACTCCCAACAAGCATTTCCAATCTGTACCCCTGCTTGACCCACATGGACACTGATACACTCTCGCTAAAAACAATTTGTGGTACTATGGGTTAATAAGTTAGGAATTAAAATTATTTTCTTCAAAAAACAGTTACCATATTTAAGTCTGGAAATCAAAAAACTCCTGGACTAAAAGCAACGATGATGGTCCTCCGAATTTAATGACAAATTAATTCTGCCCCAAATGCACCTTTATCTCACAGTTTTAAAATTAAAATGCCTCCTTTTCCTCATTGCAAACTCCTTTTACTTGTGTTATTTTTGTACAGGGAGTTTATTTAAGAAATAATTATTAACATTTTTTGTCTGTACACAGTAGTACACACACACAGATAATAAGGGTGGGGAGGGAGGGAATGCGGCTGACGGACGGAAATGACGGACAAAACCACAAAAATATCCTGGAACATTAAATTTTAACCTATTTCCTTCGTGTGGGCGAAATAAATATGGAATATTATCTCTCAGAACTGAGTACAAAAGGCTTGTAAGCCAAGGAGGAATATGCCCGAAATTTATGAAAAAATACTTGACTACATTTTTAATTTGTACTTCTTCTCCTTTTGATTTGTTGCATCTTACCCGTGGTCTTTATTTCCCTTCACAGTGAATGTGCACACTTCATCTTAATAATTTTTGAAAAGGAAGACTGTTTGTTATGTAGCAGAATATTTAAGAACAAAATATTATGATGTTGATTGTGAGATTCCAAGTGAATCATAAAATTCCAGGGCATTCGTATTAGTATTACAAACAGAATTATTTTTATAACGTAATATTATGTGTACTTAATAGTAACGTGCGTTCATACAAACTTATATATCCCATTGTCAATGCCGAGCAATTGTAAAGTTCAAAGCTGTGACTTGTGTTGAACTTGATTGAGTTTGAAAGGGTAAATATTTTAACCACTCCTCACGCAAAGTACATATGATGAATGGAGATGTGAATGTAAATACAAAATTCTATTTAAAAAACATGAGAATGTGCAAAGGAGGATGAGGAACATAAGTTCGTCTCTCAACGAGATTTCCTAATCTCTGCGTTTGAACTTTATAATATTCCATTCTTTTTGCTCCTCAGTTTCAAAGGCGATGGCCCGAAGGAAGAGAAGATGTAAAATGGGATGAGGAGGAGGAGGAGGAGAACAGTGGGATATGAAAAATGTGTCATGTTGACCATAGCGCATTCCATTGTTTCCATCAACTATTAAAGCTCATAAAATTCTTTCTCGGCTAAATAGATGATTATATATCAAAGTTGTACTGTATTTATGTAGTGACCACGGTTTCATTATTTACTACCATGTTTATCTTATGACTTTCCTGGAAACTGTAACTCACTTCATCTTTTTTTCACACACACTCCAGACTACAAACTTCCCCTCTCTCTTCCGTGTGTGTGTGTGTTATAGTAAATTTGAAATGAATGAGAAATCCTAATCATTCTGCTTGTTTCTGGATCCAGACGGCAACACACATCCTCAATTTATGTGTGAGGAATGAGGATGGATACCTACGGAATGGAAATGGAAAAGAGTTGCCTTGAATTCCCTAATAAAATCCTGACGCTATTCTTGAGAAGACTAAGAGAGAGAGAGAAAGAGAGAGATCTGCTTTGAGTTTTCATCGAGCCAGGGCTATTATCGTCTTTCCACAAATAAGCCTGACCATACGGAAGATTCTAAAAACAGACAACGCAATGACCTTGTGGTGGGTTAGAGCTAGAAAAATAATAATGATTTTTTCTTCATCTTTTTCTTTGACTACATCAACAGATTCAAACATGAGCAACTTGAGAGATTCATGGGTGTGTGTGTGTAGTTTTATCTTTGTTCAAGTGATTGATGATTAATGTGATTTATTCCCAGTCGAATCGATTGACAATTCTCATTCCTCCTCCTCTGACTTATCCAGTGTACATATTTTCTGGAGGTAAAAAAATTCGTTTGAACATCTCAAATGATGAGTGACACACAATGGACGTCTGTGCACAATTTCAATAATTGAGCAGAAATATTAAATACAGACAAAAAAATTCCAGTATCACACAGATTCTGTGTACAATTACATAACAAGCGAAGATAAATGGAGAATTATATGAATTAACTTTGGATGCAAATAAAAATTGAAGTTGACATTTTTTTTGTAAAATTGGAAATGATAAAAGATTTGAGATTCTTTACATTTATTTTGTTCCTGTTGTTCTTTTTTTTGTTGTTGTGTTGTTTGTTGTTTCAATGTGTTGTATCAATATTACAAAAATAAATAACTGACTGACAAGGTTAAAGCTGACACGTACAAAGTATTTTATAATATAATATATTAATTTGTATTTAAAATTTATTATTGCCTATTAATTTATATTTTGTCCCTTGTACACAATGTATTGTGTACAAATACTTTACACTGAGTCCAACTGTTTCAATCGTCACCTGCTGCACATCGCATTGCAAATATTTTGCGTATATTACATGAATAAGAACATAAAATTGTACATTTAGATAATAATATTCGTTTCGTTTGTGTAATATTTCATCCATAATAGTTTTTAATAATCTCACGATAATTTGTTATTATTCATAGATTCATAATACAAGTTTGTGTGTGTGTTTGTTTGATGTCACACTATTTCCTATTTATTATGGACATGACCAGAACAATCATTTATTCACTTACAAATAATTTTTTTTGCTGTAAGCCGACGTCTATACATTAAAATCCCTAGTAAAAAATTTCACCATGTTTTATATCATTATTCAGAATTTAATTATCTAATTCCTTACAAATCCTGAAATGCCCGATTGCAATGTAGGGTACAATTATTAACTAACCATATATTTAATAATAATATCTGTGTAATATATTTGTGTGTGTCGTCGCGTCGTCGATGGGTGTGATTTGTATTAAATGTGGCACTTGAGAAAAATATCCATACAATACAAAAATCCCATTTTTTTATTGTATAATATTTTATTAGTTTTTCTCTTCAAGAAAAAAAATGAAATCCTTTGGATCATGTTTTGGAATTAATCTCGCTACTATCTCCATTGGAGGAAGAGGACACACTCCCATTTCCCTGTTTCTTCAGATTTTTCCGGAAATGTTTACTCTTGGGGAGACAGTCTGTAATTTCAATATTTGTGGAGGACTCCACTCGACGAAGATATTTAAGGCGTTCCTTCTCTTGTGTATTTTCTGCTGGCTCACACTCAAAAGAAGCTAGGCAGAGGGCTGTGAGGAATAGAAGAAAACAAAAAGAACAATCAGTCTCTTAATCTTTTTATACACAACGACAACAACAAAAGGATTGGGTAATATGTGTATTTTCTGTGTGTATCATTCTTTCATTGTGTGCTTGTGTCTTGTGTGTATTCAATTGGTTTGGGATGTGGAACAAAAATAACCATCCCATTTTTACACTTTCAAATTGTCAAAGGGAAAAAAACAAATGTCATGGATTTTTAAACTGGGACAGATCAAAGATAGACCACACAATCCCTCCTCCTCGTAGAAATCCACACACTACGTCCCTACATTTTATAATGGTTCAATAAAGTGTGTGTGTGTAAATATGTTTGAAGTACAAATGAGAGAGAGAGAGAGAGAAAACATTTCTTGTCTCAAATGATCCTTCAAATGATACACCTGTTTTCTCTCTTTCTTTCTTTTCAGAGAAAATGGGATACTGTGTGTGTGACGTGTGTGTACTGTGTACTTACCATTTTCATTGAACACAGGGGCAGTGTGGAGTGATGAGAGGACTGTTTGAACTTTTGGAAATGAGCATGTTATCTGTTGCCAAGTAATCACTTCAGTAATTTGTTTTGCAAACTGCCAAAACTGTAAAATACATCAAGAAGAGAGAGACATGGTTAAAATACATGGATGTACACAAAGGATCTCAATTCACACTCAACTCTTTTAATTGGGTAATAATTGTTGCGTGAAAAACAACAGACTATGTAGAAAAATATTTGGGACATCTTTTTGTAGTACAAAAAGTTGATTTGGCATTATACTGACCTTCTCGAAATTGATGTGTCCATTGTGGAGTCTGGAAGAGAAAAAGGAAGGAAGCACATTAATTTCATATTCAACATTGTTAGTTTTAAAATAATTTGAAAGTTAAAATGAATTGGAAGGTCATTTCAATTTGTGGCTCAAAATCCAAATTTCGGTTGTGGGTCAAAATATTCGACACACAAAATTCCATTGGACTTTTATTATTGCCACCCTGTACTCTGTACTCCTCTCATGATAGCTTCAATCTGGGAGAGCCATCATGACTAATAATAATGTCGTGATGCTTTTTAATGCTTACCATTCATCTCAATATTCAAACGACTTTGTGTAAGTAATTTTATCACACACACACAGCTAAATAGCTGTGTGTGTGTGTTAATGGGGTGAAGAAGAAGGAAAAACTTACTTGGAAGCACAGCCTTCGTTCAAAAAATACAAGTCTTTGACGAGTAGAGAGAAAAAAGGAATGACTATTCTCTGTCTCTCATCCGTGGCCCCCATGGATCGCCAAACAGCAGCCTGTAACCCAAATAAAAATTATTCAATTTTTGACTTGACTTCATCCACATCCATACGGATTGTATCCAGGGTCACTCACAACTTTACTCACGTTCTACATATTTTTAAAAAACTGAAATTTTACTATACACTTTTCCATCCTACGACTAAAAGCTTCCAACTTTACTAGCTATTTTATTATTATGGTGAAAAATTATTTTGGAAAATTTCAAACACATTTTCATCCTACATTTTGCATTATAGATTCGTCCATCAGTTTCTGTTTTTAATTTTATTTATCTTCAATACCTTTTACTAAAATGTGATTCCAATTTTTCTGAAATTTGTGTGTCTGATACATCGTAAGATATATAAATAACTCAATAATTGGCCCGATTGAATTAGGAAATTTGGAGAGAGAAAGTATTTTTTTCATCGAGTTATCCTGTACACACAGAATCCTGGGGGAATTTTTTTCTCCTCTCTTTTTTTGTGCTTTGACCTCGTAATTAAGATTATTTAAGATTAGAGAATCCCTATTATTGCCCTCATAAAATTGAGCCCACATTACAAATTATGATGATAAAATAAAATAAACAGACCCAATAACGACATTACTTGTACATCTACACTGTGATACACGACCATCAGTAACAGAGCTACAGTACAGCGTACGTAAGTTAGACGGAGGAGGAGAATGAATCAAATGAGAGGAAGATGGGATGGATAAAAAAAGAAATATACCTTCAGAGTGGATCTGTAGGAAGAGAAATTGCCGGTGGGATCCATTTGACACTCCAAGACAGAAAGTTGAGATTTAGAAACTTTCTGGAACTGTAATTTTACGAGCCATACAATAAAAATGTATTACGCCACACACACACACACACACAACCACATCCATATCTTATACACGAGTAAAAATCCTGTTCTTTCGTTATTGTTTGAAAAAATATAAGGAGTAGGAAATAATTGCCAATACAATGCGTGTGTGTATTGTAAAAGTAATATTTAGTGGTTACATAACATTCGAAGAAAATATTTTAGTACAAACCCACACACACACATCAAAAGAATACTTACAGTCTTTTTGAGTCTGGCAACAGGAGACATGTTTAACCCAGCTATGATCGCCATGAGTGAATTGAAGTTCCCAATGTTAAAACTTTCTCTTGCAACCTCTATCCAGTATTCTGTACAAAAATACATTTTTTAGAAAAAAATCCACAATTAATGTCAAGATTGTTGTTGAGGGTGTTCTTAAAAAGTCGGGTAGATAGCTTGAGCCATTCTCCCCATGTGTACCCTATAGTCATGACTTACCAATTATCCGTACCCGGTTTTTCTTCTTGGTGACCTAAATCCAAAACAAATAAACATTTTGTAATTTCAACTCATCTATTTTGTAGATCTACACATAATCAACAATTCCATTCTCAAGTTTTTAAATCAATACTTTAAACTATTTTTCTAACAAAAATACTCTCTAAAAATCTTTGAATAGTAATGACCCTCCTCACTTTCTCGGGCTCCATAAAATCAGTTTTAACCTTGATAGCCTCAATTAGTGCTCCGATCGGGACGGGACGGGACGAGCTCTGTCCCGACCCGATCCCGATCCCGAGACCCTCCATCCCGTCCCGACTTCTCGGGACGAGGCCTCATCTCGTCCCGACCCGATCCCGACCCGCGTCCCGCGGGACGGGATCGGGATATCCCGACTCCTAAAATTAAGTCTTGAAGCAGATATTATCTAAAAAAACTTTGACCTTCATAATTTTAACGATCCAAATGAGGGTCAAATTTCTTAATGACATTTTTATTTTTACGAAGCTAAATCAATGATTTTCCACTTGTGACCTAAAATATGTGATTAAACTTTGACCTCTCAGTACCTAATGTTAATATCGATG
>WJFB01000635.1:0-53191 GCA_009870185.1 Pygmarrhopalites habei | reverse complement strand
AAGATTTCATAGTATTGGTACATCCAAACTTGTCATCCCAATCTTGGTACAAAATCAAGTCATTTTGATCAACACTGGCTTTCACGTGTTTCAGAGCGGTCTCAAAATCTGAAAGGTTCATCGGTCGCACGTTGTCCGCACAAATATGTTGAATGTCAACACCAACGTCTCGTATCGGACCATAAGATGCCTCTTGACATAACGTGGCCATGTCTGCTCCTTTATAATGAAAAAAAAGAAATTTTGAAAAATGCATAACGACGTGTATTGACAATTTATTGATTACTTAAGTAAGTATGTATTATGATTTTACCTGAGTAACCATCCGTGCTCTCCGCAATTTTTGTGAAATCCTGATCACTCAGCTCATTCATCTGCTTTGCTAATAAATTTTGTATTAACTGCCTTCGAGCCTGAAATATACATTTTAGATTTTAAAATTTAGAACGATGTATTGTTGAATCAAGTTTCAATAACCATAATACTAGAATAAGTTTTACAAGTACTCACTGCAGCATCCGGTAATGGAATGTAAATCCGTTTGGTCAAACGTCGACGGGCTGCTTCATCAAGTTCTGGAATGAGAACATCATTTTAAAATATTTCTTCACTTATACTGCTTCATGTGTGTGTGTAAATATGACTTAAAAACAACTGATACCTTGTGGACGATTTGTGACTCCCACGACGAGTATCCGATCTTCAGACTTTGTTGCGCAACCATCCTATTTTAAAAGTCATACAATAAATTAAAATTACAATAAATTTATAGTAATTCATTTCAAATGTACAAAGATGGTAAAAAATACTTACAAATTGAATAAGAAATTCCGTTTTAAGGCGTCGTGAACTTTCATGTTCAGTTTCATTTCTCTGAGTTAGGATAGAATCTATTTCGTCAATGAATATAACAGAAGGTTGTTTCACCCGAGCTGTTGCGAAAAGAGCCCGAACCATTTTTTCACCATCTCCTATCCATTTTGACGTCAAGGAAGATGCAGAAATGTTGAAAAATGAGGACTGTGACTGAGTGGATATGAGCCGTCCAATCATTGTTTTACCTACTCACAAAAAAATGTATAAATAATTACACACTTACACAAACACATGTCAACGATAAAAACTCTTTGGCGTTAAATTTGTAACCTGTCCCAGGAGGACCAAATAAAAGAACTCCTTTAGGTGGACCACGAAGACCAGTGAAGATGTCAGGACGTAGAAGGGGATAAATAATAATTTCCTAAAAAACATACAAATTATTATTATTTAGCAAGGACTATTATAAAATAACCTTCATTGAGAAAAATTATAGTGTTTAGATGCAAAAGTCTTGCATGTTCTCAAATGAAAATGAAACTCACTCTAATAATATTCTTTACGTTTTCCAGTCCTGCAATATCAGTCCAATCAACAGTGCCAACATCAAAAACTTCGTTCAGTATGGTTTCAACCATTTTGGGATCAATATTCTTCATTATTGGGTCCTCCATGAGCAAACATACCCTAAGATTATTTTATTTTAAAAAAAGAAAGAAAAAAACAATTAAATAAATACAACTGACTAAATACACCAAGTGTATGTATATGGAGGATGGTCCAAAATGAATTTACTCTGGATTATCCGAAACAGGTTTCTCCTCTTTCTGGTCGATGGGTTGATTTTTGGTAGGTGCATCATACCGAGCAACTTTCCTTAGTCCTGACACATGGATATTCGATGAAGAAGCAGGTAAGGTCCGTTTGATTCCTTGTGCACGGTCATTTAACATCTAGAATCCACGAAAATAAACACTTTTTAAAAAATCTTTTTCTTCACAGAATAAAGAGAGAAAACATTAGAGTTAATTTTAATAAAGTTACAGAGTATAACGCACAAGTTGTTCATGAGCTGTTTTGAATGCGGTCGGTGGCTGAGCTTCAGGAATTGTTGTTGTTGATTGCTGTTGAACTTCATGTTTCTGTTCAATAGTTCTTTTGGAAGCATAAGTGTTGAATAGAGAAGGAGGTTTGGTAATTGGAATTACAGTAGAGTTCTTGTCCAAGGGAGTAGCATTGCTACCATTAGAATTCGGATAACTTGATGAACCATTTGAGACAGGATCAATTTCTTTAGGAAGGCTTCGAGGAGGATTAAAGGTACCAACTGAAGCAACTTTTTTGGCTCTACCATTAGAAGAATGTCTTTGTAGCATATCCATGTTTGAATTTCCAATACTGCTGTTTTCATTAGTTTGATTTTGACCAGTAATTTCTTTAAAAAATGATGGATCTTGATCCAAGTCTTCTTTTGTCTCCTCAGGACCGAAGCCAAGTGTTGAAAAGGCTTTAGCAAGTCCTCCAGATTTCCACAAATGTACAGAACCGGCTAAGAACATTCAGAATGTCATTGTAGCTTTATATTAGTACTACTGCAAAGACATATTTGCAAGAGGTATTAGAATGACAATAAGAAATACAGAGGGGAAAATTACGTGGCTCTCCGGTGAATGCAATATTTCGTCTGGTCCTTTCTGATTTTGTCCAATGTTGTATAACCGCCATGAGTTTCTCCTCTTCTGTTGATGATCGAAACATCCTTCTCGTGTATTATATCCTCTCACCGAATGATACAATTCTAATGAGGATAGTCTTACGGACGTCCGTCTGACACTGTCACTGTCCCCGACACAAAAATTTCATCAGGATTCCTAATCCAAAAAGTAAAAATTACGAGAAAATTTTCTCCACACAGAGTCCCGCGTCGTAATTTGTCCTTGCTCAGCCTTGCTGGCACTCTCCCGTTTCCTCTAATGAGGCTTACTGAGTACTTTAAGTACAGCGTTCACACTTAAAATTGCTATTTGATTTACAAATGATGATAGCATGAATCTATTTTAATCTATTTTTGATTATTTATGATCAACATTTTTCAATGCTTTCCCACACGAGAGTACACATTAGAAAGTTTTCTAAGCCGTCTTAGTCACTGAAAAATGAATGCTAATGAACGACTTGTTTTTTTGCATTGTATTTATTTTTAATGTTAATGGCATTAGTGTATAAAATTCAATGGAATGAGTTTAAAATTGACCAGAAGTACTAATAATAATTATTACGAGTATATTTTATCATAATAAAACTTGGCTCCGCATACATATTGTACAATATAAGATTGAATTTTTATAAATATTATTACATACTTGAAAATCGTAGATGAAAATATAATGAAAGTGATAAATCATCACTGATGATAAAATTGATAATTGATTCAAAAATGTGTAGTCATCATAAATATGTGTTGTGTAGTAACAGAAAAAATAATTATTTTCCAATCCCTTAAGATTATACAAGTCAATGTGTGTACTTAAATACATAATAATAATTAATACTGGCACTCTATTTTACTTAATAACTTTTATTTAGGAAAAGTTGAGTATCTAATATATATATATGTATATATTATATTCATGTGTAGTCACCTATATTATTCTCAAAGACTAATGCTAATTGACTAGACTCAGATAAAATATCGTCAAAATTCAACATGATTTTAACAAAAACAGAATTTAATATTTTTTGTGTTTTCCCTTTTGGCTTCCTCTTCTTCTCTATTTCCTCCTCTTTTTGTAAGTAGTTTACATTTATTTGAGTATTATGTGTACTAATACAGTTTTCCAGAAAATGGAAAAGTTTTGATTACACATGTGATACTTTCAGTCGTCCTTCTTCTTCTCCTTTTTAATGGCATATACATGGATTGATCGTTCATGATCAATTATTATTTTGATGGTCTGTCCTGTCCAACAACAACAACGTCATCCAAGTCGGCATCATCATGACGGGAAGGGATAGTTGGAACCATGGAGGAGGTAGTGGTGGTTGTAGAACCCGGAGGAGGGAACTGAAACCGGATGTTAGTCTCATCCCGGGTAGATTCTGAACAGTGAGTGTCAATGGTCGGGGATCCGAGGGGAGAATGACCACAATAATTGTAGAAAGGAGAATTGAGGCTTTCTGCACCATATTCTTCTTGATGAGAAAAAATCGGATAAATCGGTTCATACCGGGTATTAGGGGTACTCGGATAACTACTAACATCACCCACACTACAACCCGAGTCTTTCGAAGCATACTTTCGTTTCAAATTGAAACTCACTCGTTTTGCATCACTAGCTCTTTTCGGCTCCTCTCCTTCTTCCTCCTCTTCCTCCTCCTCCTCCTCATGTCGTCGTTGTTGTTGTTGTTGTCCAAATTCCTTGTAACTCGCCACTCCATTACTCGTTCCATTCTCCTCGAAAACATTATTCTCTCCCTCATCCTCCTTCCCATTCCTGTAATCTTGTCCTGACAGAGTGTGATAGAAGGAGGAGGATGAGGAAGTTTTGGCCCCATTGTCTCCTCCTACCTTCCCATCACAATCCCCATTCTGCCCGATATTATCCTCCACCCGACTCCCTCCATTATTATTGTAAAAACTCCCTTTCGTACTCTGACTTTGAGCACAAAGACTCGTACTGATGATAGAGACGTCACCAATTTCCGGGTATGTACAGGGTTGCCCAGAAGTATAGTCTGCGAGAAAATTAATTAATATATTTAATTCTGAATTGGTTTATCATCTTCATTAGTTCATAGTTTATAAATTTGAATTATTTATTAGATGACTCCTTACCATTAAAAGTTAACTGTGAGGTACAGCTAAAACTACGATTGTGGTGAGCATTATTATTATTATTTGTGAATCCAAGTCCTCCATTTGCCTTTCCATTCGTCTTGTAACGATGTAGACTCGAACTTTAATTCAGAATTTAAATTTGATTAATCATCTCTTTCATTTAATACCTCTTTATATCAACATTACTCTTTCGCAATAATAAATGTAATATGATTAATATATATTTACCCCATTAGATTTCCTCCTTTCGTTCGCATTAATGGTGACTGGTCTCTAAAAAAATTTTTTTAAAAAAATTCGTTAAACATTATCAAGAAATTTGGTTCATACTACCCTGTACGACATTGTAATTATTGACCATTGAGAATGATTTTGATTAGAGGTACAAGTTAATACCTTGGCAGGAGAAAGCTGGCCCTCGAACTCAAACTACTAATCTCACTCAAAGTTTCAGGGCTAGCCAAAGGAGCCATCCATTCTTCGTACTTGAGTGGTCCAAATATCTCTGCAAAGTACAGACACACACACAAAACATGTTTAGAATTTGGAATGAGTTCAACTTGTGTGTGTGGGTAACCTTGTTTTAATGGCTACCCCATATAAACTTTTAGTTGTCCCCTCCTTTTAACTTTTTGACTCTAACTTTTCCTCCTCCTGAACTACTGTGCATGTAAGTAAGTACATAGCTATACAATTTTTACACGAGGATGTCAATTAACCTTTAAAATTTTATTTCAAACTGACCTTTGAAAGTACTCCCTGCCTCACTACAACCTGAACTACTATTGTCCAGACTTGCCTTCCTCTCATGATTACAGAAAGGATGATGATGATGGTGATGTTGTTGTACCACGGTCGATTCCTTCTCCTCCTCATCCTTCCTTCCTCCTCCATCTTGACTCCCTTGTTCCTTGTCATAGTTATTGTACTTTTCTTGTAAGTTGTTCACGACGTAGTCCCAACTTAGATTGAAGGAGGCGAGGAGGTCGGACATGAGTCCCATATTCGTGGGTGTCATGTCTCCTCCATTATTCTCCGCATCCGCATCAATTATTAGGGGACATGGATTCATGAGGGTACACTCGGGAGAGTGTTGTTTGGGTGTCCCACTACTCTCAATACTCCCAAAACTTGTCTCCATGTACATTTTGTGAGGGGAAGACCGACTCTGTGAGTCCACTCCTCCACCAGCCAACGAATCTCTCGAGAGCATCAGCGGAGACATACTCGCTGCCAACGTTCTCTGTGGTTTTGCTGGACCATGATTATTCACCACCTTCAATCATATTCACACAACACATCCTGTACTCTCAATTATTTATGCACCGTCTACACACATTATCCAAAATCCATGCTCCAAATATTTCTAATTAAAAACATAAATTACATGACAATTTAATCAGATAGACTCAGTCAAGCTTGTCCAATCAATGAACAACAACAACGTCATCTTGTATTGTTCAAAATCCTGTCACACCCAGCCAGACAACACAGTAAACAAAGACTACAAGAGGGGGAGGAGGACATGCTTTCCAAATTAGAATAAATGTTGAAGGGTGTGTACAAGAATATAATTGAGCGTCTTATCCATGGAAGGATGACTTGGGAGGAATACACAATGAGAGGGAGAAAGCAGAGGGGAGAAAGTGGAATAAAATGTACAGAGGGGAGAAACATCCGCGCATTCATGCAATTATAATGACCCTCATGCAAAACAGGGCACAGGTACAAACAACGAGGAAAGAAAAAGGGAATTGTATGTATGCGTGCGTGCGTGTGTGTGGTGCAAAATGCCGCATCAATTATAATGATACAGTTTGAAAAGTACAAGAAGAGAAAGTTTGAGTAGATAACTATACACCCCTTCTCTCTCTCTCTCCCCGCTTTCTCGCTTTCTCTTTTGTTCTTTGTGAACAAAAGCACGTTTTTTTATTCTCCTCTCTCAGTCCTTATCCACGTTCCTCGACAACAGTCTCTCCTCCTCCTCTTCCCTACCAGTTTTAGGCTGTTGAAACAGAAAATTCCAAATGCAAACCCAGACTGCGGACTTTGAACTACATTTATTCACCTCACTTTCACTTTCTCCATCCAAAAGAGTCTACTCTAGTTTCTGTATACAGCCATTGCATTTGGTGGAGAAGAGAGAGAGAGACTTCTCTTCCTTCTCTCTCACTCTCCCATCCAAAAGTGTAAAAGCAAATTCGTTCAGAGTTGAGTGTCAAAAATCTGAAAGTGAGTCTCACAGCACAAAGTTTGCTCGACAAACGGAGCACACACACACACATTTGGCAAACACTCACAGATAAAGAGAGAGAGAGAGTGAGTGAGAGTGAGAGGGAAAGTGAACTAGAGCCCTTTTTTCATTAAAATGACTGTCATCAGTGTCAAATTCAAAAGTTACACTCAGGGTCCTCCACTTGTGAATTCCAGACGGCGAAAATGAATAAATTATTGTGTGTGCGTGAGTGTGTTCGTCTCTCTGCAATCAAAGTTACAATGATAATGATATTAACTAAATCCTTACACAAATTGAACTTGCAAATACTCCTACACGCTCCGTTTGGTCCTAGTCAGTTATATTGGGTAGGTAGTTCAGTATAAAAAAAATAAAAGGTTTCTTTTTATCCGATGAAAAAAAAACGAGTGAATCTCTAAAAACAAACGAATCCCTTTTTTCTTTCACTTGACTTTCTTCTTCTACTTTCTCCTACGGATTTCTCCTTCCCTCTTCCTCCTGTAATGGAGCACTTGATCCATGAAATTTCTCTCCCTCCCTCCTTCAATGTGTTGACATTACACACACACACCCAGCTAAGTGTAGGACAGATAAAGAGGTCTCCCCCTCCTATACATGTATACACACGTAGTAGGTGTGTGTGTACATACAACCCTCACAATATGTATAAAGTACCACTATAGTTGAATGACCTTTCCCTGTCTTCCTTTTTTCTGTGATAAAAAATCCATGCTCCTACTTTCATGCTACTAAAAAGTTTAAGCGATTTTAAAGTGCATTAGAAAATGATCAATACCACACACGCACGTACACAACTACACATTACATACAATACAAGTAAAGCGAGAGAGAGAGATTCGAATCGTTTTACCCTATGTAGAGCATCGAGGACTTGGTCCGGCATGTGATCCTGTGAAGTTTTTGAATAAAAAATTGATTTGAATCTTTACCATTAATGGACTGGGAGCACGTCATAATTTTTTTTGATAAATTCCATCCTATCTTGACTGAGAGAGGATGATGACTACGGAGAAATATGGGGAATGAATAATAGGTAGAAAAAAACTCACGTTTATCATCCCGGGTGAGATGAGGACTTGACCATAGTCCGAGTACTCAGTCCACAAAGCTTGGAAAACTGGCTCGCCTTTTTTAATTACCCTCCTATGACATGACAACAATAAATCATGAAATTATTAATCCATGGAGGAATGGACCCCTACACAATGTGAGGAGAGAGGGAAAGAGACAGAGAAGAGAGAAAGAGAAGAGCATCAACCAGATTTCTCTACCATCTCTCCTCCGGTTGGAAGAGAATGAGTAAAAAGGGCAGATCTATTATATTATAAGTACAACAGTTTTCTATATTGAATGTCAGGTATATCACAAGTTTACTGGATGAGGGAGAATCAAAAAGTGCTAAGTAATACATCCACACACACACACTAAAACCACACTATTGGATATTTCTCCAGAAGAGAGAAAGAGAAAGGAGAGAGGGTTATATAATCAAATATCACCAACGCACAAAAATTACCAAAAAAAAATACCAGCACGCTTTAGTAGGTACTCACGCTCTCTATATATATTGATATATAGAGACTTGGATAAATACTATGTGTGTGTGACAGAGAGAGAAAGGATAAATAATATATTTTTCATCATCATACTTTATAAACCTAAAAATGTTACTCGTAACATAAAAACTATCAACTTGTACTAAAACTCTGAATTATATGAGGTACTTGTACACTAAAAGGCCACCATCAACTTTATGAAGGTGTTTTTTTTCCTTTTGGGGAGGGAAGAAACAGAGTGAGGAAGAGATAGTTTAACACACACACACATCTACTCTACTTGAACCAGGTAACATATACTATCTAACTGCACACACACAACACAACATTCTCATTTTCCATTCACACACACCAGCACTGTTTGTGTGTGTGTGGGCTGTATTGAATTGAAACATGACAATTAGCAAACCGGGGTTCGTTTATATAAGGTACGTGTGCGTGGATATAATCATCTTTAATAGTACAAAATAGGCATGCAAATGAATTGGCTTTTGGGAGAGTTTGAACCCAATTTTACCTCGACTAATTATTCCTCTCACTGTGTATTCTACACACACTACTAGTACACAGTGTATTGGTATACTTTTAATCCTTTTTTGGGAAGAGAAAAGATTATTACTACTTTTCCCTTTTGTAAAGACTTTGCACTTTTCATCAGCCACACACACACACGCATACACGTATATAAACACACCCCATCCTCATCATCCCATACGGAATACAAACGGGGTAGCAAACAAGACTTAATTAGATTTAAAGTTACAAAATGTAAAATCAATGATCATGCTTTTCCTCCTCCTACAGTTCTTCATGCTACTTTGTGTGGTACAAAAGAGAGAATACTCTCAAAGCCTGTCATTCCATTCCACAAAGAGAGAGAGAGAGAGAGAGAAAGGAAGAGAAAGTGAAAAACATGCTTTTGCACTATCAAAAGGCAAATGGATGGAATCTTGATTCGCGACTGGTTGGTCAGTGAAAACAGGAATCCAAGACGATTAGAGAGATAGCGTAATGATGAATGAGAGAGAGAAAGGGATACAGAAATTTTTCTAAAAGAATTTTTTTAAACTTTACACTAGAGAGAAAGTTGAATTATAAAGAAAGTCTGGAGGGAGGGAAGTTTGGAAATATTGGACATGTTGATCAAAATTACGTTTTTTTGATCATGGAAATTTGTTGTTGTTGTTGTTGTTAATAATACTCACCTCCACATAGTCTCGTATTTAATCCTGTGTAAGTGTGTGCCCAAGATTTACATATATACAAGAGACAGAGCAAAAATACGTTTTATATATTAATGTGGTTAGTAATAAATATAAGTAAGTATATATCGAACAATAATAATACACAAATAAAAATATTCTTCTCATTTGTGCATATACACATTCATCACTAGATTCTCGAAAGAGTAGAAAAGATATCAGAAAAAAATATTTAGGCATAGTGTACAGTCCACGAGGCAATCATAATAAGACTGAAAGAAGAAGAGGATCAAGAAAAAAGTGGGGAAGAAAGATGATAATAGTCATGGAAGAATAAGAAAATGAGCTCAGAAAGTATTATATATTCATAGAAAGAATTTATCCCCCTTTCCCTTAAAATTAGTAGAGTGGAGAAAATTGTGGTGAAAGTGAAAGTGAAAAAAATGAGAAAAGTGTGTGAGAAAATCTATTTCATAATCAAATATGCAGCAAAAGTGCATTCAAATTCATCATTATTTGGCTGTGAAGGAAAGGCTTATGTGTAGTCAAAAATACACATCTTAGACACAACAAGATGTGTGTGTGTGTTTTGTGTGTGGTTGAATATTTAGATAGATAGATAAGAGGCTTTGGGGGGAAAGAAGGAAGAGAGAAAGTACATGTGAGTGTTTGTAATGTTACACAAGAGTTCCTTTCTTGGAGAATATGATGTAGAAAAGGATAGATAAGAAGAAGATGTATGATGGTTTCAGAGTATTAGTAGTAGTAGTAGTACATACATAATATATACACACACACGCGAAGTGAGAGAAAAGAGAGAGCTAGAATGGTAAGTAGTTAAGTACACACACACATGAATGAGTGAGTGAATGAAGAAAGTTGAGATGAAGAAGATGATAATAATAATAAAGAATAAAATTGACTGGGCTTGTACTCACTCGTCTTGCTTGGGATAATGTTTGACTATTTGCATGATTTTCCCGGGTAGAAACCTAGAGAGAGAATAAAGTTGAGATGCATAATTAACATTTTGGGATGGAGTCAAAAGTGGATCATAACCATTTGGGCTTCAAGTAATGGAGAGAGAAAGTGAGAGAAATGTTTCCATATTCTCCTCCTTTTTAAATTGACATTAAGAAATATTATTTAACGAGAGAATGGAATAACTCAACAGAAAAACTTACAAGGGTTGGTGAACAGTTAAAGAAATGGCACTTTCGTTTGGATTGATTGTCACCTCACGAAGATCTGAAATTTTTTCAAAGTATGATTTTCAGTGTCTTTGTAATAATACGGCGTGAACAAGGAATAACACGACACGCTAATACAGGAATTAAATTTAACTAGAAAAACTTTAGAATGGAAATGGCAACCTTTGAGTGACCGGCGAGAACGCATAAATTCCGCACTTTGTATTGACGGAGCGGAGCTGAGGCGATGCGGGTACGCAAATTCCTACATTTTTGTCAATTTTTGTAATTATTCTTGTGTACTAACTAAACTGGCAGTAATTTTTCCAAAGGAGTTAAATAATTTAACCAATTTTCCACTCACCGGTTTGACACAGAAACAGCAAGTTGCTGCGGACATTATTGTATGCCACTGGAAATTTTGAAAAGAAAAGATGCATGTCAAATTCGTCACAATCCATGGAATGAACACGACTCTCACATCACCATCAACGCTTTCCTCTGTTACTTTCACATAAATACAGATGACTGTATACTTTCACTTTAGCTTTCTCCACGTTTAAAGAAGAAGAAATTAGATTTTTTCCTTTCTGCACACATCCGTCGTTTGCTTCATGCTCAACTCAGCTTGAAAATGAATTATTATTATTTTTCCTAGAAAAGAGAGTAAGAGTTTTGTACCTTGGGTTTGTGACTTTTCTTCATGGCATTGAGCAGGTCAGCACGGAGTGCTTCCATTTGTGAAAGGCCTAACCTAGGCACCTGACGTAATAAAAATAGAACAAAAAAAAGTGAAAACTATTAAGTGTCATGGGTCGGTCAGTTTCACTTCTTTTTTATCCTTCCCTCATGAGAAGTAAGAGTATCATACGCGTACTTCTCCCCCGACACACACGCTGTGGTTCTATACCACAGCCCCTTCAATAAATTCTAATAATTTTCTCAGTTGTACATACGTATATATTTAATAATCCAGTAAAAACTCACCACGTCCTTCCCCACAATCACGGAGGTGACGAAACTTTTAGTGTACTCCACCACCGGCATACTGCAAAAAATAAGAGAGAAATTTTTTTCGGTGTTAAACTTTCCACTCTCCACCATTAAACTAGGTTCTTGTCTCCACAAACTACAAAGGATGTTCAGAAGAAATGGGTCGTCCACCCTCACTCAACAGACCCTAATGATGAAAGAGAAGAGGAGGACAAAAGGAAATTATTGGACTGACAATCATATTAGGGCAGATTGAGCCGAAGAGATTGTGTGTGGACTGAGGAGAGGAGAAAGGGAGAAAAGGGAAAGGGAAAGGTTGGATTTAAAGGCCAATGGGGGACTCATGAATGTAACTTTCACTTTAATGGGTGGTTATACTCTGTGAATGGAGAGACTTGTGTATAGAAAAATCTTTTTTATCCACCAGATTGCTGTGTTTGTGTATGTGTGTATGACGATTCTCAAGTAAATTGTACACAGGGTAAAATTTTCTTTTGTGGGAGAGAGAGAGTTCTCTAGAGAAATCTTAAAATGTATGCCCACCGTACCTGAGTAACCCACCGGGAGGACTGTACGCATAACATTGAAGATTTGGATAATCTTCTTTGAGAAGAACAGATAGAATGACTGCCGTCCCAGCTCCCAGACTGTGTCCAACAATGACCAGACGGTACGGCTCCATGTTTACCGGCTACAGAATAAAATGAACATCCATTTGTATTCAATTCCATTTTGTACATACTGTAACATGTACAGTACTTTAAGCCATTGTTATGTATATGAGAACGAACTACAATAATTTGTTCCCTTCCTTTTTGTGGTTTAACTACAAATTTAGAAAAGCTATAGTACTTTCGTACAATGTATCATTACTACTTGTTTACGTTTACTTGTGAATCTCTTTACCTTGTCTAGACGACGACACGCTTCCTCTCGTCTTTCCATCGACCGATTGAAGGCTTTATCCAGAATTTTTTCTTCTAACAATTTCAGCCGCATGTACACAGCCGCTTGGACCATACCCTTTTTTTGTGGGAGAAATTATATAATAATTACGTACACATGTACACATATTAGGATACTCGAGTCTGAGTCCTCTTGTCCAATATTTTTGTAGCAGATGCTACAGTACAATTACATGTATGTTATCCTGGACAATGAGGAGTACACAAGTCAAGGGGAAAGCAAAGAAAGGGGGGATAATCTCCCCTCTCTTCCCCTTCTACCCGGGATACATGGGGTCCAGTGAAGGAAATGTAGTTACCGGTGTATATTATTATGTATACATAGCTGGACTCACTTTATGCCCCTGCCAGTCCTCTCTCGGTGGGTTGAGCGGAAGCGGCTCTCCTTCAGCATTCAAGTCTGTGATCACATCCTGCGAACAGGGAGAAAAAAAATTTCAGTCTCTCTCCTTCTCTCTATACTAATTCTTCTTCTTCCTCCCTCAGATCAAAAATACTCTCGATGTGTACACACAAAGTTTTTACGCCCCCAATCTCAATTCCTTGGGAAAAGGAGGGAGGGAGGGAAAGAGTGACTTAAAGTCAAAGTCAGTGTAATAAAATTTGACCAAGAGAAAAGGGGGGAGGAGGAGGGAGAGGGCAAAATGGAATGGGTGGATAAAAAAGTTCAAAGTTCATGTGGACATTTCCAGATGACGTTTGTCACGATGCAAAAATGCCATAAATAATACATACGTATACTTTATAAAGAAAGAGAGAGGTAGAGAGTGGAGTACAGGGAGAAAGTCTTTGCTTGGGAAAATAAACATTGTGAAGTCTGTAAAATTTATGAGAAAGTTGCAACTCTGTAACCCCACAGGTTACAAAGGAGGTTCCAAAAGAGAGAGAGAGAGAGAGAGAAAGAAAGTGAGGGAGAGAGAATATTTTTAGTGGAGGGAGGAAGTAGTACATTGCGAAATATGATTGCATATCAACCTACTCTCTGGAAGAGAACAGTAGATGATCTACCAAATGGGGATTTAGAGGTTATCTCCTTTTTGAAAAAGAAAAAAATTTTATGAGGGGAAGGAAGAGGGGAGGAGGAGGTAGGAAGTCCCTCCTCAAATTTCAAGTATTGACAATATTTTATTTTGAAGGGAGAAAGAACCAAAATTTCTCTTTCTCTCTTGTTTTTCTACTTTCTCTGTGAGAGAGAGAGAGTCTCAAAAGTGTGTGAGAGGACAAAAGAGGAGAAAGGGAGGAGAAAGGGGAATGGGAGGGATAAGGATTAGAGACACAATAACTTACTTTGAGAGACAAAGTCCCACGGATTGAAATGACAATGGCTTCCTTCTCGTAGTCGACGACGACAAAGAATGGGGTTTCCCCCACGTCCACATGATAGGTAGCATGAATCACATCGAACGAGTCGGGTTTGAAAATTGTAGGGATGACGGCGTAATTACAGTAACAACAATTGTCATCAAATACGACTTGTGACAAATCACGAGTCCGACCACAACATCTACAGCAGGACGAACAACAGCTGCAATATATTAATTATCATCAGAAAATTGTACAATCTCCCGTTATTTACAATCTTGTGAACTTCCCTTTGTGAAGGGCAGGAAAAGAAAGAACTATTAGCTAGATATATTCTCCGTGAGAATTTCTCTTTCCTTTTTCGTTTTCTTTGTCTACTGTGCTTTCACTCTATTCCAGTTTTTTAAAATTTTGTATTAAATACAATTTTTAAATGCCCATGGAGACAAAAGAATGATTGGACTGACCTTAAATTTGAAGAAAGACGCCAAAGTCCTTTGAACCCATTTGGAATGAGATACCTGTTTGCATTTCATGATAAATTTATTCATTATTATAATGTCATTACGATTATCCTTTCAAATTCTCTAATGGGCATAATAATACAATTTATTGGGAGACAAAAAAGGGGGAGAGTGAGAGAGAGAAATACCACAAGTACCACAAATATCCGTAGGCAGCCGAGGCATAGTGCATGAAATGAACCACATTTCCTGTAAAACAAGGAATAAAACAAAATTGAGTCCTCCCAAACGGATTTACTAAGTAAAGTAGATTAACAATGACAGTTTTGGATGATTACGGGGATTCAAAAGATAGAACGAGTGGTATAGGAATGGAAGAGTGAAAATCATTTCCAGCAACTTTCACCATCCCTTCAGCAATACTAAACAATAAAATTTGGGAGAAAGGAATAGTAAAAGTAGAGATTGTGACTCACGGAAAACACTCAGGTCACTCGGATCATTCATGGCAACAAACTTGGTTTTAGGCGTTATTGCAATGCCTATCAGGATTTGTTATACAAAATATGACAATTAAAATACAATAAAAGAGGACCGGTTGTTTTGTATTCATTTTGTGACCAAATGTGTAATTTTAAAAATTATTTAAATATTTTATTATAAAAAAGACTTGCCGGAGAGGAACTCGTACGTATTATTACGGTTCTAAATCAACAAACAGTAGACCAACAATTTAATCGCATTAATTTTTGGACGGTGAATGAACAATAAACGCTTCTCCCTCACTCGGTCTCTCAAAGCTTCCTTCCACACAGTACACACAGGATTAATAAATGTCAGCGTTAAAATTTTAATGAGAAACCCATTTAAAAGGAGGAGTACATTCGCTTCATCCTCATCCACTCGCATCCATTTACATGTGTAATGGGGATGTGGAGTGTAGCCGGGGTAGTAGAATTAATCTAGGTAATTGAATCAATGTCTCGGTGTCTTCTAGTCCTACTCCTACCTCCTCCAATTAAATGAGTGTAAGTGTAAACTAAATTATTGTAAAATCCTCCTCATCCTCATTTTCCTACCTACCCACTTATCCACCAGAGAAAGGAGGAGGTGGATGACGTTGACACTCAAAGTCACCACAAATATTTGACGGGGAAATGTACCAAAGTCATTTCAATTACAGTAAAAATTAATTTGATTTTAAAATATTAGGAAAACTCGAGAAGACCCAGTGACGAAGTTTGGTCAATTACCAAAATTGATTAAATATATAGACTCTGGAGAGAAAGGGAGTATTAAAGAGAGAGAGAGAATGGAAAATTAAAATCTTATACTCTGCACAGTCAATCTCCTCCTCCTCTACACTCATTCATAAGGTACAGTGTGTGTGTGGAGAGAGTGTAAAATGACACACACATCCACCCGACCCGTACGCTCTACTACATGCATAATGGACTTTTAGTCTACGAGAATTGTAAGATTTTCGCGAAAAGCTCTCTGCCATAATTCTCCGCGTATAAACACACACACAAATACACACAGCGGAGGAGGAGGAGAGGAAGAGTGAGTGAAAATATACTCCCTAATTGCTGAAAGATCATTTGGCATAATGGCAAATTATTACTAATATTAACGAGTGATAATGAAATCACGAACACACACACTCCTCTCTCTCTCACTCTCTCTCCCATATGCCACACACTCTGAAAATGAACCCTCAGCCTCCTTCACTAATTAATTTTCCTCAACTCTTCGCTACTCAAATGAGCTCAAACCAATTTCGAAATCCTTCATCTCTCTCTCTCTCTTTTCTCCCATTTACCAGAGGATTTCAACACACAAAAGTTTCTTTTCCGTTTTTTTTTCTACTCCCCTCCCGCGTCTCTTTCTCTCCTCTCTCTCCCTCTCTTGGCAAGATTAGATCGTAAAATATGGAAACCCGGATTTTCCCCCCGCCTGGAATAGCATATGAAAGAACCTATAGACCTACATATTAATTTTTCTTTGCTCTAATTAATCCCCTTTCCCCTTCACCTCTTCACGCTCTTTCCTAGCTTTCCCCCTCTACTGTACTGTACGTGTGTGTGTAGTTGAGACACAGCTTGGATACTAAGGCATTGATGTAATAAAGGTTGTGCTATCCCCTTCTGGCTAAAAAAAGATGTGGAACACTCCGCCATACATTTTGGATGATATGGGTAATACTTATGTGTGTGCGAACTGTGGATATTAATTTCAAAAAAAGGAGAGAGAGAGAAAGTTATTAATGATGAAAAGTTTGATATACTAGGAAGAAGAGGAAGAGGAGAAAGGAAGAGTCTTACTTGCTTTACGATGGAACATTGTTCTAAACGTTGTAGACGTCGGAGGAGTAAAAGTCCCACGACCACGTCAGAAGGTACTACATCAAGGTCTCGGAAAAATTCCGATAAAAGTCTGGCCAGGTCCGCGAATGAGTCCTTCAAACAGTTCAAAGAGTCAAACAAAATCAGAATGAAGACGAGAGTAGAGGAGGTGGGAGTGAAAGGGAAAGTGAAAGGAGATGAAAGGATATTATTTAATTAAAACACAAATGACTCCTCTAATGGAGATGGAATCGTGTCAGTCTTTTGTCTACCGATACACCAAATTGAGGACAAGTTTCGATATCTAATAAAATTGTCACATTTTCCAGGGTTGGTGACACGGACGAAATTAAAAATTTTCAGCAGAGATGGGGAGAGAATTGGAAATTTAATAAACAAAATTTTTGCAATATTACTTTTTGACTTACTCTATTTCTTTCTGTCCTGTGCATACAACAACACAACCGCATGGCTCGACATCGATGATTCCAACTGTTCTGATAGGCTCGGATGACTTTTCTACAAATTCACCATCAAAAATTAATTATTACATCCCATTACGATAGTTCATAGGCTGTGAATCACAGTCACACACACAAGGAGAGAAAGAAGGAGAACGAGGGAATTTGAGCTGACGTAATTTAACAGAATTCATCTCACATAATTTAATATTTAATTTTACATCATGTCAGTCCTCCTCTTTCCCAGAGAGAGAGAAAGAGGTAGAGAGAGAAATGTAATATAGACTATCAAAATACAACAAAGAGTACACGAGTCGGGAACTCAATATTGTGATGTAAATCGATTCCATCCTTCCGGAAGGTTTTGCACAATAAAATTGACAGCCTCCAGCCATACTTTTGTCGAAAAAAACACGAGGAGAAAACAGAGAGAGAGAAAGCAAATGGTTCGAATGGTTGGAGAGAAAGTCTGAAGTGATTCTGAGTGTTAAATGAGTTTTGACAAGCTCTGATTTCATTTGGACTTTCACCCTCTATTCCTATTCCTTGTCCAGTCAGGATGAAAAAAGAGAGGAGAGTGTAGACAATTGTAATTAAAAATTGTTGAAATTCCTGACTAGAACACAGAGAGAGAGATTCACTGGATGAAATAATAAACCTTTAAAAAAGTCATTCAAGTTCCCAGGACTGATGAGATTCGCCTACATCCTCCTCCCTTCCTTTCCCTATTCTTCCGTCCTTGTACATACTTGAACAGGGGGACAAAAGTGGGAAAAGATAAAAGTGTCAAGAGTGTCGGGGACTCAACGCTCCCAGTGTAAACACACACGCAGGCAGGCACACTAGGCGGGACATGAAATATATATGTGTTTGCGTTCTACTCCATTTTCCTCAGAATTCATCCTTAATTTGAGAGTGACTACCTTTTGTAGTTTGAAGACGATCTAAGCGTAGAAGGTGGGGAAGATAGGAAATGAATGAATTCCTGACTTTTTCCCCTCTCTTTCTCCCTTACTTTCTCTCACTCCCTCTCTCCATTCGTCTCGTTGTAAAGTTAAAGGCTCAAAGGAATGACTGACTGGGAAGAAGGGAGGAGGAGGCATAGCACGGCATGACATTAACATTGCATGCTCTTTTTCCCCATCCTACATAATGGAGGAGGAAGACGGGAGGGAATGTGGATGTGGGAAGAGACTGTCACCACGCTAAAAAACGAGAGAGAGTCACACATACACACACACACACACACAAAGAAAGGTACTATCCTAGTCCATAAACGTTGACATGAGTGGGGCTGACTTTCCATCATAAATAATATCAGAGAAAGAGAGAGATCTCAGCCACTCAAAGAAGAAGAAGACATACGAGTAAAGTCTCAGTGTACACACACACACACCACCTCTTCCTCTTCTCTTTTTCGCAGCCACAACAATTTTCCCTACAGCTGCCTCTTTCTCTCTCTCTCTGCCCTCACTTATACAAGCGAAAAGAATGGAGGAGAAAGCATCTTAGCTTCTATCTTGTTTTTCTTTCTAAGAAGAAAAGAAGGGAGAAGGTTGATTTGCCAGAGTAGAAATTTCCTTCTAATTAGATCCTATTCCCCTCCTCTCCCCTTTCTGACTCTCTCTTTCTCCACTGCCTGTGGTTATGCTAGTTAATAGACGAGATGAAACAGAAAAAACACTTTCTCTTCCCTTCTTTTCACTCTGACAAAAAGTCATCTAATGTAACTAAGTCTCGTGGATGTACCCCGACACACTTATACAAGATTAGTTGAAAGGAAGAGACAATGGAAGTAAGATAAAAGAAAGAAAGGCACACACACCCATCCACAAAAAAAAGAGAGAGGAGAAAGTGAGGAGGGGATGTTAAAGGATGACAGTCTGACCTTTGTCTCCAATTTCGATGACGACTGCCTGATCTTCTGTAGGCTGGATGCTTGAGTTCCATTTCCTTCAAATTGGCTTGGTAGCGTTTCATTTTGACCCAAGACCTCCCAGCCACGTCGTACGTACACCAGACAGTGATGACGACACAAAAGAGTATGAGCCAAGTACATATGACTAGACCTGTGAAGAAAGTTCCAATGTATTAATTTATCATGTACCATTCATATTTGCATAGAGATGAGAAGAGGAGGGTCAGGAGTTGGGAAAACTTTGCAAACTTTCCACTCAGCCGTGGATCATAAGAGTAGAAGTAGAAGGGAAAAAGTGAAGAACAGAGGCAAGACTTACCCAGTACTATTTGTTTGGTAAGTGTGATATTACAGTTGAAGTAGAACAGGTAGATCCACACAGCAGCAAAGCCAGACCAAACTAATTTCGCGGCGAGGACGACTGTTGAGAAGAAACCAATAAATTGTTTCTCATCCATTTGGAAATAGTTCAAGGAGAAGTTAGAAGAGGAGGAGGAGAAAGATTGCCAGCTTAAAATATGACCTCTTACTCCGTCCTCTCTTCAATCGTATAAATATGGTAAATATTTACTTGTCTACTATCCCATCCCCCCGTCTGTCTGTCTCGTTATGTCTGTTTCTCTTCTCTCACTCTCTACATACGTGTGTGTGTGTGTGTGTGTGTGTGTGTGTGTGTGTGTTTGTTTGTGAGTCTTGGCTCCGTCCATTCTCCGCTCAGAAATGATGGTGAAATTGGGGAAAGTGAGTCACATCAATTCTCATTCTGATGGCTTTATTTATACATTCATAAGTGGTGGGCTCATATGGTTTAAAATTGTTGTGCACATTCCAGTCGTCCATTTCCCCTTTTGCAAAAATACACACCGAGAAAAGTACAGAGAGAGAGGATGGAAATGGGGGAATTTATTTGACACTTCAAAGAACATCTGATCTCAATCCCACGTGGGGATTGAGGGGAAATGGGAATCTAACGATACCGTGGAGAGGGAGAGGTGCGATTATGAAGGAGGGGAATGTGTGTGCCTGTGCCTGTGTGTGTGTGTAAAAAGATATCAGTTGCGTCATAAATAATATTTTGTGTACACACTACTTTACTCTACTTCCACTCCACCGTCACTGACTACACCTCCTTCCACACTCCACACACACGCACACACTACACAGTAGAGATGGTCCTCGGATGGAAGTGTACACACGGAAGGAAATGTTTCTCTCTCATTTCTTATGTAGGACAGCTTAGGAAATTCAAGAGGAAAAAATAATTCTTCTTTTCATCCAAACAACTGGACTGAACATGATATGATGGGAAAGGGGGGAAGGGAAGGGAAGGAAAGCAGAGAGGAAAGGGAAAAACGAAGGAGAGAGAGAAAAGGAGAAAATTGTTCAGACAGTATATATAAGAGGGAGAGAGGATACGTCTAATTCTCTGTTTTGTGTGTGTGAATGGTCTTAGAGAAATAGAATATTGAGAGGAGGGGGGGGGGGGGNGAGAGGATACGTCTAATTCTCTGTTTTGTGTGTGTGAATGGTCTTAGAGAAATAGAATATTGAGAGGAGGGGGGGGGGAGTATTTATGGAGAAAATCAATCACCCTTAATAAAAATGAAATATGGGACGGAGAAAGTCTCAACAAGATTTAGGTGAGATGAATGTGGACGGAAGGGAGATCCAATTAAAATATCGTGTGTGTGGGAGATTAAAATGTAATATAAGTGCATACCGTACTAATTGACCGTAAAACTTTTCCCTTTTCTACAATAAATGCTGTATATTATACATCATCTGTATTTTCTTCCAATGCATAACGTGACTTTTTGAGGGTTGGACGAAAACTCATTTTTATTTTGACCAGACAATGCCAGACAATTTTGAGAGTTTCCCAATCTTGTCTATGACCCTCCAGTATACGGTATCATGTTACAAATTTATATCGGGGAAAGACGATGGTACACAAAAAATTAATTTGGAGATCAAGGAGGAGGAGAAAGTAGAGAATGGAACTCACACAAAAGAGCGTAAATTATATATTGAGCAGGTTTTCTCGGAGTATCATGGAGAATTGATCCACGGAGTGAGACGATGGTCAGGCTCATCTCGAGCAGGAAGCAGGCAGTGAGAAGGATTATGATGATGACCAGAAGTTGCCATGCATGAACAGCACATCCACCTCCTCCTCCTCCGTCCACTCCGATTGTGGCCAGTGTGGACAAAGTAGTAGTGGAGGACGTGGTCGTGATGGAGGACGAGGGTCTTCTTCCTGGTGGTAGTAGTGCAGATGATGAAGATGTGGGGATGGAGGGAGAGGAGGATGACGATGTAAGTTCGTCATAGCTAACAACCAGCGTGACGATCGACGCGACCAACCTTTAAAAAAAAGAGAGAGAATTTTAAATTACAAAAATATTTTAAAATCACATTTCCCCTTTACATTTCCTTTCCAAGAATGAAAAAAGATGAGGAGGAAAGAGCAGAATCTAAAGAAATTTTTGTAGGACGACAGTGAGAGAGAGAGGAGGATGGAAGGTCGGGACAAAAGGAGTCAGTGTGTGAAATGTGAGGGAAAATCAAAGGAAATTCTTGAAACCCTTCATACACGTATGTCTTGTACATAAACACACTCACTCACTTCCGCGTAGGAGCACAAATGGAATAAAAATATCTTGTGTACATTTTGAATGAGGACCCAAAAAAGTAAAAAAAAGTGAGCAACCAAAAAGGGAGGAGAACTGGAGAAAGGGTAGTATCCAGAAAAAGAGCCGCATCTACTCTAATCAGAGCTTAGAGTGGAGGAGGAGGGAAAAGGGCAAGGGTGTAGAAAGAGAGAGAGAGAGAGAAAATAAAGGGGAAATGTAAACTCCAATCTTTTCTCCCTTTTTTTGCTGTTCTCTTTTCTCCACTTTTCTCCTCTGTAGAACAGGACTTAATCGTGAGAGCTAAGAGCTTTCTAAATTTCTTCTCTCTCTTGCTTTCTCTATGTCCTTTGGTTCGTGCCTCTCTCATGCGGGGTACTTGTTCTAATAAGTAGAGAGTACTCCTATCTCTGATCCTTCTAATAGTACAAGCACACACACACCAGGAGAAAGAGAAAGCAACGAGAGAGAGAGAGACTTGATAAGAAAGACATTATAAAAAAAATTCCCATGTGCTTTCCCTTCAGAGCTACACTTTCTCATCCCTTCCTGACACAGTCCCTCAAATAAAGTGAGGGAAGGGAGGGTGGGGTGTGTGATATTTAGACTGAATCGGGAAGGAGAGTCATGAATGAACAAGAAGAAAGCTTCAACTTGTACCCGTCACCCGTCAGTCCACACACACACACATAGGTACAGTACACCGACATCAAATAGTAAAGAAGAAGAGAAAAGTAAAATAGACTTTTTTCTCTGTTCGTTACTTTTATTGTACTTTGTGGCTGTTGGCTGTTAGCCCTCATGTTTGTTTCCTCTGTTGATGTTTCTCTGATATTTTCTCAAACAAGATGATGATGATGATGAGTTTTCCTCTCTCTCTCTCTTTTCTTTTCTTTCTATTCCACGTCTCTCTGTCTTTGTGTTTTCTGCCCGTCTCAATATAATAGAGGAAGTGAGGAGGGGAGGAGGATGGATGAATTGTTATTACGATTCTCCCCTTATATAATGTGAATATTATGCGATGCAAACATGTATCACATCCCATCCCACAATGTATTCTCTAAATGGAATGTGACTCTCTCTCTCCCTCTGTGACTTTTTACAAGGGAAAACAGTACGTGTGTGTGGAGTGTGGGTATTTGTACCATGGAATGTTTTTTTTCGGCTAAAGCGGGAGGGAGTAAGGGATATGGAGGATTCGCCAAATTTTGTGTGTGTGTGTGGAGGAGGAGTAGGAGGCGGCGGGGACTACATGCACACTAACTATCGATCCAAAGCCAAAGGATCCCACTCTTATATAAATGTATATGAGAGTGAGAGTGTGTGTGTGTAGTGTGTGTGGAAGAGGGAGGGAAGGAGAGAGAGAGATGTAGACCTTCTTCTCTACTTCCACACTCCTTCTCCCTGTTCCCTACGAGACACCCAAATTCGTCCGTCACACTCTCTCTCTCTCTCTTTCCTTCCCTCTTAGTAGAATTCTGTTATCAGAGAAGAGGGTCTTTGGTTGTTCTCTCTCATTCTCCTCGTTATACCGGCACACACATACACACTCTCCTCTGGTATATGGAGGCAGGGCTTACATGCAACTCTTAATATGCACTCCTTGTGGCTATTAGACTCTTATATGGAGAGGACGATTAACTACTAGATATTGCTATACCCATTATTATATAATAGTGGGAAAAAGGGAGAAAGAGAGAGTGAAAGCGGGAGTTGGCGGGACTGAAGTGACTGCAAAATCAAAGGATGGGGAAAAGTATCAGGCTCTGTCCTTTTTTTGTACGTGTGTGTGAGTGTGTGTAAGACAAGAACATTGTTCAGGAAGAGAGCCAGCAAGCCAGTTTCTCTCTCTCTCTCTCTCTACATGGATGTGTGTGTGAGAAAAGTTGGACTTGGACGACAAAACGGTCTGAGAACAGACTTTTCATTCTTGAACCGATTCCGTATGCATACATCTGGAAGAAAATCTCTTTCTTCTTTTTTTCTTCCTTCTTTTCTTCTCACATTTCGCTTATGGAAGCGGCTTGTCGTGGGATGTGATGATCTCCTGACTGGCCAGGAGATGAACAAGAGGAGAGACTGGAAGGGGGAGGAGGGAGCAGGGAAAGCTTCCATTAAATCCACACATACGGATATATAAAATCATATAATGGATGAAGACACTCCTCCTCTCTCCCTCTCTGTCTGTCTGTCTGTGTGTGGGACAAAACGAAGGGATCGATGGCATTTGAGTCTACCAAAGAAAAAGTCTTTCTTCCTCTCTTTCTGAATCTCTCCCTATCCTGCCCTATCCCTCCTTTTTTTGAAGATAAACCATGAAAATGTAAATCAAATGATTAAGTGGAAGGGGTTCATGGAAGGTTGTGGTGAGGGTGGTTATATTCCCCCACTTTTTATGTTCCTCATGAAAACCCGGGTAAGAGGAAGGGAAGAGAGAGAGAGAGAAGGTCTAGTCTCTCATTTATTTCAAATCTGACAAAAAACATCATCAAAAGACTCAACTCTGTCTCTCTCTCTCTCTCTCCTTTTTTTCTAGTACAATACAAAAGTTTCATGTCCTCTTCCAAAGTCTCATTCCCTTCCTCTTTCTCTCTCTCTCTCATCCTCTCTTCCTGTACATTTGAATATGTAGTCATTGCCTCGTAACATTTTGTCTCTTTTGTGTGTCTTTCTCTCTCTCTCTCTGTTCCCACACTACATTTTACATTTGACATGTCCAAATCCTTTTTACAATCCACATTTACATGTTGAGCAGTAGGGGTATACAAAAAGGCCCACACACACGTATGTGCTATACTCGGTGAGGTAGAGGAAGAAGATAGGAATGACATGACGTGGATTTTATAGTACATAATGAGATTATTGCGAGTGTTTAGCTCCTCCGGCTCAAAATGTTTTTTAAAGACCATCTCCACAGTCCCTGATTCATGAATCATCACTCTCCTAAATGTCATGACCCTTTCCCAGTCTTCCCGCCTGTGTACATTCAAGAGAAAGAGTGAGAGAAAGTGTGTGTGTGTGTGGTGTGCCCTTGGCTATGGGTGGGTTGTCAACGGATGCCCAATTTCAGCATTCACAACCATCCACTCTCATTCTGTTGGTCCACTTTCACTCACTCTCTCTCTCTTACGTCTCATCTTTCCATCTGATTCAACAGAAAATGACGAAGCGACGGCAGAGGAGGAGGAGGAGAAAAGAAGAAAGTAGCATGTGTACACTAAATGGAGTTGGGAATTCTCCAACAATTTCATCTCTTTGTGTGTCTCGAGTCTACAGATCCATGTACATGTGTGTGTGTGTGAGGTTAATATATGTGGCCCTTTTGTGTTCCCCCGTAGGAGAGTGAGAGATGGAAAGGAAGATATAAAGTGTATACAAGTCTCAAAATTCCAACTGTTTGAGAGAGTGCGTGTGTGTCTGGGTGGGTGGATGTGTGTGTGTGGGGTAAGATTCGCTTGTGTTAAATGCGTGGAAGGGAGTCGCTACATTATAATTCGACGATGTTCCCCCTGTCATGGCCACAAATTCACATTCCAGCTTTCCCAGCATTTCTCCCTCCTCCTACTGACTCAGTTCCCCTTGTCTGGTTGAGTGTGTTTGTGTGTGTGTGTCGTCAATGGGTAAAGTGTGGAGTCAAGGAAAATCCAGCCGATCGTCCATAATTGCAATTTCCTCCTGATTATGCTTTGTGCCCTTGAGGAATGTGAATAATTTTAGCAGACAGACGAAGAGAGAGGGAAGAAGGATAGAAATTTGATTCATATTTATTTTTTGCATTCTCACTCAGTCTAGCCCACATTCAGCTTTTCCCCTTTGACTGTGTTGTGTGTGTGTGGGGTGTGTGTGGAGGAGGAGGGAAGGTACGAAGGAAGTTGAGTTGAGGACTAGAGGGAGAAAGTGCAGTGGCTGTGGAGTATAATATATCAAGACATTTTGAAATTCTGTAGTGAAATTATGGATTTTCCCTTCTAATATGTTACATATTATTATAGTTTGGCTTCCATCTCTCAATACACACACCACACATATATGTATACATGAGTCGAGGGAAGGGTATAAAGAAATATTAAATGAAGGGAGGAAGAGCGAGAGCGAGAGGAGAAACATGGACGGATAGACGGAAATTTGAATGGAAATTTCAGATCGTTCCCGAGTAGAAAATAGAAATGTGAAGGAGGAGGAGAGAAGAGAGAAGGAGGGAGGAGAAAGGCAGAAGAAAGCAGAGAAGAGAAGAAACAGTCAGAAGGATGTTGCATATGGCAGATAAATGTAAAGTTCAAGACGGGGAAAAGTCTCACCGCCGCCCTTTCATCACCCTGAGGTTTTTGAAAAAGGAAAGTCTTCCTCCTCCTCCTCCTCTTCGTCCTCAGGAGAAGAAGAAAAAGAAAAGATGAAGGCCTTGGAGGTAAAGGAAATTGTGAAACTGTACATAGAGAGAGAACCTTGTTACTCCTCCACTGTTCAACTTGTGAAAATCTACGCTGTCATCCAGTCAAATTCAAAGAGAGAGTTGATTTTCAAGAAATTCGCATGCATTCCCTGCTACACATGTACTTTCATTATTATGATAGAACCAAGTAAAGTAAGGACAGAGAAAGGAGGAGAAAGGAGAAGAGACAGAAAGATAAAATATATATTAGGTCTACAGCTTGAGCCCACGGCTAATCTTGTTTCCTCCTCCTTTTCTCTTTATCTCATGAAAAAATTCAAGAAATATTACAATTCCAAAGTCCATAACCATCAAACTGACTTGTGTCTGTCTGTCTTTCTTGGAAACTCCATCTCCGCTACCTGAATCCCCCGGTCTACGGACATTAGAAATGTGGAAGAGCAAAAGTGTGTGTGTGAATGTGACTGCTACTTGTCAATTTCAATTTTGTCCAATCCATGTCCGCCTCCCCCTTTCTCCCTCTCTGTCTTACTATAGTCAATATTCACATCCAACTTGTAATGATAAGATAAATAGATAAATTTGGGTTCCCTCGCTCTGCTTATCGGCTTCTAAACCAAGGGTGCTTTACGCTATAAGCTATACTAGTATTCAGAGTGAAGGGAAAAGGGGAGGGGATGGAAGACAAGTAAGTTTGTTTCCAAAGTCTAAACAAACTCAGAGGGTTCTATGCCAGACACTCTTTACACTGAGAGGACTCAAGTAAAATGTGTGTGTAAGAGAGAGAACATTTAAGCTTCCATCCAAACACACAAGCAGAAACAAGGGAAAAGAGAAAGAAAAACAGGAAGGCATATATTTTTGTAGTAAAAATTAGATGAGAGAGAGTTAAGTAGCATGCAGAAGGGTCTCACTGGCTGACTCGCACTCGGTCCTTTCATAATACAACGTCCTCTCTCTTTCTCTTACACACACAGCACACACACGTAGGTACATAGACATATAGGGAATTGGAATTAGCATCTTGGTGGATGCCAAGTCAAGTTCTCCTCTGTGTGTGAGTGAGTGTGTGTGTATGTGCGTGTGTGGTGGGAGTGGGAATGTGATTCTCGTGAGCAAGAGGATTTTCTTTGGGTGACTGACAACGTGTGAATTTTTAAGTTTTCTCTTTTTCTCTTTCTCCCTTTGTATGTGTGAACTGTGTGTGTGTGTCTCTAGAGCTTTGCAACCCTTCCACTTGGAGATATAAAACGAGGAGGAAAAAAACTAAAATAAAATTGTAATCTTCATATGGTCTGGCTTCTCACTGTGTGGTGTGTGCTGTGTGTGTGTGTGTGTATCTGTTTCAATCATAGAATATATAAGATTGGAGAGACGTGTGTGTACTGTGTGTGTGGATGAGAGTGAGATTTTCTGGTAGAAGAAACATAGAACGTGGTCCATAAATTGGGTATGTAGTTTTCTCTCCAGAGTCGTCCTGTAGTAGTTTTTCTTGGTGATGGGAGAGTGTTGAAGTACAGAGAGAGAGAGAGAGAGAGAGAGTTAAACGGAGAGGAAGCTTTTTTCCTCCTTGGGTTAGTTGGAAGGCATGCATGACCAAGTTCCGATGGAGAGACAACTTGTCTGTGAAAAGATTAGGTGACTTTTTTGTGGGGGAAAAAGATGAGGGAGGGACTTGACACTCACACACACAGCTACAGATGCAGAGAGAGGGAGAAGTGGTTGAGAGAAAATTTTTGAAACAAATTTTTATAAGGAATTTTTTTGACGAGCTGAAGAAAGATAGAGGGAAAGAAAAGAGAGAAAATGACAGGACAAAACGTGTAGAGAAATAATAAGAGGGCTGTCGTCAAAAGTGTGTTCGTGTATTTGTGCAAAAATGGAGAAGGAGGAATAAGGTGAGAGGGATGACGTGCTATCTTTCTTTCTTTGTACCTCCTGTTCAGATGCTTCATATTTTTGTCTTTTTATCCCTTCAGATAAAAGGATGGATGAAGGGGGAAGAGTGAATGGAGGGGGATAGAAAACTGTGCAAAAAAAGAAGAGGATAAAATAAAAATTCACGGTTACCAGACTGAGTGGATACAACACAAACAGACGGAGGGGAGGAAGAGATCGTCCGAGCCGACACTCCACCTTCGTCCTGGAAAGAGAAAATGAAATGGAAAATATTTTTTTATACTTACTATTATTATTTTCGTCGCCCAAGCCGTACTATAGACCACTGTATGTATATGTAAGTTACATAAGTAAGTATAGGCATGCTCTTTTGGAAGACTCTTTTGGATTTATTAAATTTATTTTTAAAAAACAGACAATAAAAATTCATCACAAATTGTTGTTGAGAGGAGAGAGGGATAATGAGGGTAAAACTCACCAAAAGCCACTAATCCCGGCATGACGATTATGGGAAATGTTGTAAACTTGTAGACTTTCTATGGTGTATTTTTATTTTGTTGACTCACACACTAAATAAATAAACACAACACATTCACACACACACACTGGAAACCGCTTTGTTCCCTCACTGTACAAAAACCAGAAGAGGGAAAATTTCTTGTTGTTGTTAAAACTCTACTCAAAATGAGCACGAGAGAGAGAAGAGTGAACACTTTTGACACACACACTGTACACACACTGTCACTCTCTTAAAACACTTAAAAAACAAATGAATAAATGTTTTACTCTTTAGTTTTTGTCACACACTCATCCTTCCAGTTCCATGGTTGAGTTATTTGTTTTATTTGTGTGTGTGTGTGTGTGTGTGTATGTGTGGAAGATTGTGTGATTAAAAGGAGTGGAAAATTTTCCTTCCCCTCCCGTTGATATTTATTTTTGTTGTTGTTGTATTAATGATGATGGATGATTGTACTAAGTACAGAACAAGAATGGTTGTACAGGGGAACAACAGAACATATTGGTAAAATTCGGAAGTTCATTCTGATCCTCCTTTTTGGACTGACGATCCTTCTCCCCTGTACATACAGTAGTGTGTGTACGTGTGTGTGATTTTTTTTATCCCACTACGACCACCTCCAAAGTCAGCCGAGGATATCCAGGGAAAAAAATGACAGAGATGATAAACTGTAGGAGAGGATTAATAGCTGTAGTGTATACCTACAATGACGTTTGTTTATAGGAGGAAGGGAGGGAAAAGAATAAGTTGTTTGGTCAGCGTGTCATAGAATAATAGTAATAGATTGTTGGATCCGGAAGGAGGTGAAGAAGGAGAGGATGAAGTTGGAGGTAGTGAAAAGGGGATGAGGGGGAGGAGGAGGAGATGGGAGAATTTAAAGAAAGAGGAGGAGAATAATTTTGATAGTTGTGGTGTTGTGACAGAGTTGGGCTCATACTGTACTTTCACAACAACAGAGAGAAAGGGAGAGAGTGAAAGAAAAAAAAAGAGTCTGTCAGAATAGTTGACTGTCGCGTGTGCTTGTTGTAAAAACAGTAACGCGGATTTCCTGGCGAAAGGCAAAAGAATCGAAGCTTTTTGTTTGGATGGAAACTGTAGTGTGTGGATGTGTGTGTTACATTATGTACACTGTGTATAAAGTTCACTGGAAGAGAATGGAGAGAGAGTTCGTGCTGTGTGTGTGTGTACAATTTGGTCTTTTTTCCTACTACACTTGTTCTCTCTTCGAGATCTCCATGATGTTTAGGTGAAGGTTCAAGAGAAGAGCAGTGAAGAGAAGAGGGAGAGAGAACAGAGAGAGAGAAAGAAGAGAGAGAGAGAGGAGGGAGAAAGTAAAATACGAGAAAATATCACACCATGCGCTCCGAGAGAGATGAAGCAGCCTCCTCTGCTTCACTTCCACACTGACGGACGACGAGACGACGATGAGATGAGGGAGAAGGAGAGAACATGTAGCTAAGGGCAACAGGAGGGTTTTGTATTCCAAAATTCTCGGGGTAGAGCCGAGAGAAGAGAAAATGCTGTACACTACGACTGTACACTGTTAGTGCATAGTAGTGTAGATCAGTCCGCAAAAGCGGGGAGGAGAGGGGAGAGCAGAGCAGAGAGGAGAGGAGAAAGATACCCGGATGGAAGAGAAGGATACCCGGTACACCAGAACCCGGCATGCGCGAATCTAACAAAAAGCGAAGCAGGGGAAAAAATGAAGAAAGAGAGAGAGAGAGGAAAAAAAACTTGAAATCTTCACATTCCTAACTTTCATAGCTTTCTCCTCCTCCTCCTCTCCCCCCTCTTTACACTTTTCCGGTATATATGGTGTAGCGGTTCGGGGTATGCAGTAGTGGGTAAAATTTTATATCCACCGACTATTATCACCCGTTGCAATATTCTCTCTCCTCCTCCTTCGCCTTCTTATCATCATATTTGAAATGATTTGCTTTTTGGAGCTACTCCTGCCTCATTCGCCTCCCGGCTCTCCCTCTCTCTCCTCCTTGCTTCTCCTCCAGACGAGAATGATGTGGAAGAATAATATGGAAGATGCGATGAAAAGTTTTATACTTTGAACTCTTAAAAAATAAAAATATGGGTGTGTACTGTGAATGAGTTATGGTGAGGGTCATATAAAATATATTTTTTGAAGAGATGATTTTGTGGACGTAAAGAATTTCTTTTTTCTCCTTCCTGAATTATTATGTTTAGCGTCAATTTTATTATTGTCTCCCTCTCTCTGAAATTTCTCTTCTAGTCTCGAGTTTAATCAACATTATGATTTATGACACACATATATTCATTGTACAACCCAAATGTCAGTGTGTGTTGTTAGTAAATATAATAGTGTAAAATATAAAGTTGATATTTTTTATTCTATTTTCTTGCCGTCTCATAATTATCTACGAACCAGGACACACTCTCTGAGATAGCTTTGGTCAATGGTGTGAATTCAAAATCGGGTAAATATTTTCGCAGTTTCCCATTACTAGCCGTTTTCTTGAATTGACCATCAGCCATGGACGTGTCGTACTTGAGAGGTTGCTCAATTTTCAAATTGGTTGCTATCAACTCGGCCACATCTTTTATCGTGACTTCATCCTTCTCGTCCACTATCATATTTGAACAATATGAATAAAATAAATATTAGGTGGATTAAGTTTTGGTCTCTTTGAAATAATTATTATTTTATTGTTATTGTTATATTGGGAGAGGTGTGCTTGGAAAGTTTACCAGACAATATGATTGGATCAACTTCAGAGTAGTTTCGGAGAACCCAGATGAAAAGTCGACCTAGGTCTAATGAATAAATAAATTGACGTAGGGGTTTCCCAGTCCCCAGGATGACAGGCTGAGTTCCATTCTTCTTTGCCAAATAAAATTTATGGATGAGACCTGAAATGACAAGTAATTTTAATTATTAATCATTCTTCCAATCATTTCTGTATATGAGACTTGGAGCTGCAAGTTGTAAAATTCCAATATAGTAGTAGATACGAATTGCAAGCTATTACATCTTAATAATAAATGAAGTGAAATGATCAAAGGTACCTGGAATGACATGACTATCTTGTAAATTATAACTATCCCAAGGTCCAAAGACGTTACATGGTATCACAGAAGTGAAAAAAGTAGGCGAGTTTTTCTCATGATATGCTCGATTCTGAATGTCTAAAGAAAAAGAGGAAACAATTATTTATTTTGCTATATTGACATGAAAGCAAGTTCGTATTTGTGATATCGGATATCCAGATTAAAGTACCTATTAGCCTTTTCGCGTAGCTGTAACCAAAATTAGAAGGATGTGGTGGACCATTGTGAACCTACATAACACGACAATACTCCATTTTATAAAAATATCATAGTTTTGGATAACTAGACTTGGTTCATTTCTTACCATCGTCTCGTCAATCGGATACGACGTTTTATCTGGAAAAATACAGGTTGAAAGGCAGGATATGACTTTTTGAACTCCAAATTCATAACTTGTTTGAAGGACATTGTCATTTATGAGTAGATTGTTCCGCTACAGAGTAAAATAGTTATTTTAAAATCATTTCAGTCACAGAACGATTAATTGTACTTTGTCAGAAACTCACCAGAAACTCTAAATTGTTCCTCATATTATGATAAAGACCCCCAACCATGGCAGCCAAATGAATGACATGAGTTGGTTTATGTTTAGCAAAAACATCTTTGACCGCAGCAAGATCCCTGGACAAAAATGTTCAAGAATTAAAGTTCCATATGCTCAAATCAGTTGACATATGTTTAATGTTTGTTTAGTCTAGTTAGATCTTAGAACATACCTTAGATCGACGTCTTTTGATGACAGAAAAATCCACTTTTCATTCTGAATTGACTCCTTGTATTCCTCACCTGTCAACGCTTGTTTAATTGCTTGACCGACGAGACCAGACCCACCGGTAACTAGGATGATATTTCCCCGTGTGCTCTCCATCATTACTTCACTATTAAATTGATTATAGTTTGACAATTTAAACGTAGGGTGGGATTTGAAGTGTTTGCGTGGAGCTGTCACGAGGTGAAAGGAAGCTATTTTATATAAAATTGCTTTTTCTCATAATTTTGATGATAAAATTCTAGGATGAGTATGACAAGAATGACATGTATTTTCTGTTAAAATTTTTTTCGAAATTTTTGTTTTTTATTGAACAATATAGCACGGGATTAAAGCATAAATAGATACAAATTTTAAACCTCAACAGTAGAATAAGTTTGTAGCAAAAGTTGGAATAGTTTTGAAGTTAAACAATAAGTGTTTTTCATGATTATTCAAAAATCAAGACTGATTATTCATAAATACTATATGTATAAGTATATATACCGACAATTTGTGGGTATAAACAGATAAATAACAATTTTTTCAGATTTCTTTTGGTCCATCTTAAATATATAATTTTCTGTCGGCAAGTATTGATTTACAACATTCCCCAAAATTTATCAGACGTAAATCCCAACCCATAACAATAAGAATAGAAGACCAAATCCCATGAAAGATGCTGCAACAACGGCAATGACAAGTTCTTTGAATAGTAATCTCGTTCTCTTGTTAGTTGTCACTTCGTAAACAAAAAACCATCCAGTGAAGAAGATTCCGATACCTAACAGAATGAGGGTTAAATGCGGAAAGATAGCTGGATGTACAGGGGAGACATATCTGGAAAAATTCATAACCAGCAATTAATTTAATTGTACAAAATTAATTTGATCTTAGTTTCTAAGTAAAATCTACAGTAATTATGAATATAAAAACTGATTGATCAATTAACCTGCTCATGGATTCAACGGCAACCTGTAGGATCACAAATTCAATAATCATTAACATGTACACTTGATTGACATTGCTATTCACTGTCTTTACATAAAAAGCTGTTAAAGTTGAAAAAGCCGGATGCGGATAAAAAGAGACAAAGGGACCAATACATGGGTCAGAATTAAATAAAAATCTTACCATCCTTGTGAAATGACAACGGCTTGATTAAGAAAATAAATGAATGAAAAGCTCCTCTTCAATTTTCCAAAAGATTGACCGAGGGAGTCAAGTATGAGGTGGCAATCGACCGGACGCTTTGAATTCCCCGCTAGTCATGGAGATATTTAATTATAATTAATTTGATGATTTCAGTTAAGGTGACCTATCAAAAATGATCAAAATCATCCTGTCACATTACCATTTAATGTCTTTACCACCTTATATAGAAAGAAATTTGCTTTAATTGCTTAAAGGATTTTTTTAGTTTTTAGCCTGTAAAGCATATAACGTGGAGAAAGCTTTTACTTTGTGAGCAGTGACATTTTACAAATAAAAAACTATTCATTTTCATACAATTGCAGGAGGAGGAGAATTGACTGAATTAATCTCTGAAGGGATTTCATTCCATATAAAATTCCCATTTGAAATTATCTTTTAAAAAATTTTTTTGTCCTTTTTCCTCATACGCACAAAAACTTTCTTTGACGTCCATCAAAGAAGAAGAACACACATTAGGATTTTACAGTGAAAGATTAAAATGATTCGTTTTTTTAAAAATGATACGACTTCTTTGAAAAGCTCTCCTCTACGGAATTCATCTCAAATTCACATAAAATTCTTTATGAGAAACTTGTTCAAGTGGAATGAGGTGACTTTTTATTAAAATCCAAGCAGCTAGTATGTATCATCCAGCCAGCACTGTATAGAATAGTTTGTTACTGTGAAGGCACGTGTGCATAAATATTAATTCTGCACTAATTGCAGCGGCATTTGACTGTAAAAGTCATTCCAAATTTTCCTTTTTTCTACTGAGCTCATCGATTTTAGTCTGGTACACTTGTTGGAGATACATGAACAAAGGATTAATTGAAGCAAATGAAATCGAAGAGACAGAGAGAGAGAGAGAGAGAGAGAGATATTGAAATGTCTCTTCCAGAACGGTGATATTATGAAATTCTCATGTATGTGTCCTTATCAAATGGCATTTAACCTATTGCAAATTTAATTGAAGCAACAGAGCGAGAGAGAGAGAGAGAAGGAAAAAATGAATAGAGAAAAAAGTAGTCTTTCAGCATCAGACCACAATAAAAGCAGAGAAATCTAGTTGACAGTTCATAATTGACATCGACTGACATTTGTAAAATTGACTAACTACAAGAGGAATGACGACGTACTTACTTAGGTATACTCTGTGTGTCCACATTATTATAAGTTGTGAACAGATAAATAACACCCAACCCCCACTGACGTTCATTCGTTTATTAAAAATAAAGTTATTAAGACATCACAAGAGATGAGAGAGAGAGAGATGAAAAGAGAAAGGGAATGTTAAAATTATCTTTCCAAGAAATTTTCTTTTACTCATCCACATTTTCCCTATTCAACTATGTAACAACAAAAAATGTGGCATTTTAATCATCATCCGTACAACAAATTTTCTTTTGATCATTGTTTGCCTTCTCCTTTTTTAAATTGTCAATGCAAAGCGCATTTAAAAATGATGCAATAATTGTTCTTCAAATCTTTCGTCTGGGATCGCGTGACTCCATGAAATTAAGACGGAAAATAATTTCATGTCATTATTATTAATCTGGAGACTGTGCACTTAAAGTGCGCTTCATTTTTCCATCATCATTAGTTGTCCAGAGAGAGAGATAATTTCCAAAATATTGATTGGACTAGAGTGCCACTAAAGTTAACGTATGCATTTATATTAGCTGGAGGATCTGTACTCAATCCTGGACATTACAAAATAGTAGCAGTAGTCACACACAATTCTCTGCAAACTTGTTTGACTCATTTAATTGAACATAATTAGTAGGTTAACAATTTTTTGTCTTTGTTTTTTTTCTACCATTATTGCGTTGGTAAATACAGAGTCGCGTCAGTCAGTCAACGTAAATGGAATGAATCAAGACCAATTATCCATTAAAATATGATCTTGGATAATATATTTGCTTTGATCTTGAAACCTGATGTAATGTTGAACAATAATTTTATCATTGCACAGATACGCCAGACACAATACGAATGTACGTAAATATAACTTTCAATTTGGCATATGAGATTGACTAGGAAATGGCACAAATCTTGATAGATTAACCTTGTACTATAATGAGCCTCATTACAAACATACATTTTTACACTATACTACTGTTACTCTTTCAAATTTCTAAATGTACGTTAGTTTTAACAGTGAGACAGAAAAAGGGAGGGACATGATTTAATAATAATAAAATATTTACATCCTCTCTATCTCAACTAACTGTAATTGCTCAACAACAAACACACAAGTAAAAGTACACAGAGCCTTGTCACACACATTTAAACTTGAAGATGGACATGGATTTGATTTGATCCAGTTGTTCCTTTAACAGCGCAGTGTGTCGACGAGGTTCTAGGGAAGTTGGATTAAATCCACACAACATGAGGCCATGGTTTAATTCCCATTTAATGAGCCATAATTAACCTCTTAATGATTTCTTTCAAGTGAACACGCGTCGTTGCCACCAAATAAAATAACAAATAAATAACAGATTCCCGAGGTTGACAGAGAGGAGGGTTACCATCATTACACATTTTGTATTGTTCATTTTTTGAGGGTGACAAAACTATTAGTGGTGTGTGTCATTTTTTGTCCTTCTTTGTCGGTCGGTCGGTCATGTTACTCAATAAAGGGTTGAGAAGGGCTATCTCAAGATGATAAATGCATTGAAAATTTTGTTGATTAGAATCTAGTTCTGGACGCTCTTAGAGACTCCGGCTCTTGTAACGAGAGTCTTGTCTCGTGTATAGAAAATAATTTGGATGTACAGTCGAGTGTATTTTGTGGAGGGACATTTTCTACTCTAGTGCATACTTTTTGTGATGGGGAATATCCTTGTATAAATAAATAGATGAATAAGTATGTGTCATGTTGAAATATGGAATTTGGAGAAGGGGAATGCCGTGGCTGGAGTGTCCATCGTCTTGTATATAAAGAGGATGAGTGGGCAGTTGGAGTCTCTTAGTTTTCTCTTAGTTTTCTGTCTGTGGATCTCCACTCTCTCCCTCTCCAAAGTCTTATTCCTCGTCCTCGTTTTGTTCTTGTGGATTTCTCATCCAGTCACTTCATTATCTCAGTTCTCTCTCTTTTCTCAATCTCCAATTTCTCGGAAATCCCCAAGTGTAAAATGGAAGACGACACGGAGACTAGACGAAGTAGAACTTCCTCCGATGAATTTATAAGTTCATTCCCTCCTGACACGGTAAAGAATAATTATTCACCATTGGTTCATTCTCATTTGTATTCGGATTAAAATTAAATTAATTAAAAATTCTATTCTCTCCTCTTCCCCCCCCCCCCCTCACAGCCTGTTTTAATGAAAGGAGGAAATTACATTCGGGAGGGAAAAGACTCACATCGAAGTTCTTGTATCATTTTCTCATGTATGGAAGAGGTCGGGTCATTGGCAAGGGCTCTAGCCATCTTTGAGGTACTTGACATTCTCATGTAGGATTTAATAATGCTAGGGGAGATGTAAGACGACATACTAATTTTGGAATGATTTTGATTGGCCTTTAGCAATACAAAGTTAATTTGCTCCACATTGAGTCAAGATCTTCAAAAAGGAGTCCAGGAGAATACGAGTTCATCGTCGAGTGTGACATGTCAAATGGGAACGTGGTTGATGCTCTAGAGTCACTCAAAACTGCATGCAACTACATGAAAATCATATCAAGAAACTACAAAGATAATCTTGGTACAGTAAAAACACTTATGCACACACAAGTTTGTTAACAAATCCATTCATTCATCAATTTAGTACAAAATTGATAAATCCAAACATGACATGACGAAATTACTAACGTTTCATTTAAACTTGTATGCTAAGTTTACGCCCTCGACACGCCTTCTTGACACAAAATTATCAAAAAAATAAAACTTTTTTTCCTTATAAAATTTATTTAGTGACATGCCATCCTGATTATAAACTTGGATGAAACTAAATACCATTTGTTCATTTTTTAATCCATTTGATTAGATGTGACCCCTTGGTTTCCCCGGAAGATTCGAGATTTGGACAAGTTTGCTGATCAAATTTTGTCTTACGGTTCTGAACTTGACTCGGATCACCCCGGATTCACCGACCCGATTTACAGGGCAAGGAGGAAACAGTTGGCTGACTTTGCATTCAACTACAAACAGTGAGTGACCCCACACACCGACATAAGTACACACCAATCTTGTTTGAATGTGGATTAAAAATTGGGTCGTATTAATTTAGTGGACAACCACTGCCACATGTGGAGTACACACAAGAAGAAATCGAGGCTTGGGGGAAAGTTTTTCGTCAAGTGACGGAATTGTACCCAACTCATGCTTGTAAAGAGCACAATCACATTTTCCCTCTATTAGTTGAAAATTGTGGTTACAGAGAGGACAATATCCCACAATTAGGTAATAACTCATTCCAATTAAATCTGTGACTAGTTAAATTGTGTTCTCAAAATATAATTTGAATTCTTTTTGCTGGTTTTTAGAGGACATTTCCAATTTTCTCAAAGGTAAGGACTTTCACATTTTATTTTTTTGTACAAACAAAATTCGGTCTTTTTATTTTAATCGTATTTACGACATGAATGCAGATTGTACGGGATTTACATTGAGACCAGTGGCTGGTCTTTTGTCATCTCGGGACTTCCTGGCTGGATTAGCATTCCGGGTTTTCCATTCAACACAGTACATCCGACACTCCAGTACTCCTTACTACACCCCCGAACCGGATGTCTGTCACGAATTGTTGGGCCAGTGAGTCTCAGTTCATTTTTTCAAACAAGTGACAATTCAATTCTAACCTCTGTCAATTAAATTAACAATTAATGAGTTTCATTTTTGACTTTCTCTCTTTCTTTTCAGTGTGCCATTATTTGCTGACCCAGACTTTGCAGAATTTTCACAAGAAATTGGATTGGCTTCGTTGGGTGCTCCTGATGATGTAGTCAAGAAACTTGCCACGGTAATTATTAATTAATCTTTTTTGAAAATAAGTACAGTGTTATAATGCATCATTTTGTTGTTCAGTGCTACTGGTTCACTGTCGAGTTTGGTCTTTGTCGTCAAAACGGAGAGATCAAAGCTTACGGAGCCGGATTACTAAGTTCCTATGGAGAGTTAGAGTATTGTCTCAGTGGAAAACCAGAATTGAGACCTTTTGACCCACCCGAGACGGGAGAACAAAACTATCCAATCACAGGTACGTACACAAAAGTATAGTACACAACGACAAAAACTAAAGTATGTTGACTGAAACTATGTACTCAACAATTTTCTTCCTTCTTTTCAGAGTACCAACCCGTATATTATGTGGCAGAAAGTTTTTCGGATGCAAAGGAAAAGTTAAAGTGAGTGAATCGCTCCACTTTCACCATGAACCGTTTTTTTACTTTCACTCGAAATACATTATTGATATGTTAAATTAAACGGTGTGACTTGTTTTTGGACAGGAAATATGCGGAGACGATTCCAAAGAAATTTGGGATCCGTTACAATCCATACACGAGTAGTGTGGAAATTCTAGACTCAAAAGTGAGTAAAAATTTATTTTTGAAAAAAGATGAAAAAATTATAATTTAATTGAAATACAGAACTGCGAGAAAGTTTTGAGAATAATTTTGCTGTGTGTGTGCTTTCATTCCTCCAGGCTCAGTTGGAGAATCTCCTTCAAGACATCAAACATGACTTGGACCTTCTCCAAACATCCATGGCCAAAATTTCTTTTGAACAACAAGTGTTGAACGTATGATGCGGGGGTGGGGGGAAATTAAGTGTAACAAAATAAAGGACAGAAAAAACTAATTTTGTAGGAGATGAGTGTGTGTGAGTCATTAATCTTAATCTGTTAAAAATAGTAATGTATGAACAAGGAGGGTGGAGCGAAAGTTTTTTTTGATAAACATTTTATTTTTATTCTTTTTATTCCACCTTACAATCCTACAATATGTAATATAATAGTATGTTATACTTATAGTTTAATAAAACCATTTGAGTTCCAAATACGGTCGGTATCAGCTATCACACAATCACTTTTGTTATAGGTCGGATTTTTAAAACTTTTTTTGTTTGTACACATAGTATGTGTACCTCTCTCTTTACCCACCATATTATAAGTAGTATAATGTACAGAGATAATAATTTTACGAGTCATAATCAGCAAATAAATAGAGAAAGAATGATATTATTCTTATAATGTACTGTTAACTGTACTACAAATGTTATAAGCTGGATAAAGTGGAGAACAACAACACACAATTTTTATGTTACTCCTCTTGTGTACAAGTAAATAACACAAAACTTACTTTTAAGAATGAATGTCATTTAAGTGTGTGTGTGTGTGTGCGTTCTCCTTTTGTTGACAGTGAACTACTGGATCTTCTGTACAACTGATAATCAGTTACTGATTGTTTGTGCACCTAGTTTGTCAAATTTCCCCATTTTTTTAGAGTCAATTCAGTTCAAACTGTTTAAAAGAAAATGTTTCATTTATTTCATGAACTTACATTAGTATCTTATATTGTTGCTTGTCTTTCATTTAGTACCTTTATTACTGTAGTTTTGTTGTTGTTTAGTTCAATTTAGTAAAATAAGTTTGCAAAACGTGTTGTTTTCTATTGGAGGTACATTGAATTGAATTAATACCTATTTTTTTGACAGCATACATTAAGTATGTGGTAATATTTGTAAGTTAAGTAGGTCAAATTCAAATAAATAAAATATATGAAGGAAAATGTGTACTACACACAAAAATTATTAAGCATAAATTTCAAAAAGTAGAAGATACATTTTGCAACAGTGGAATAAATATAACAATATTTAAGAGTATTAGGACGATGTTTCATATATCACCAATGAGAAATTTTGTTGTGATTGTACAGTAAAAATTTATTTTTTACGTACTTACAGACAAAATTCGGACGTTCATGAATCATGATTATTTTACTACGTATTTAAGTAAAATTTATATAATAATTTGAAAAAGATATGAAGAAAATGTTCAAAATAGAGAGGAAGAGAGAGAAACAAGTTTTTCAGTGAACACACAGTTATGTAATACATAATATATTTTAATATAATATATCTCTGGGTCTTCATGTTTAAGTCTTTCTTTGTTTCATGTACATTTCAATTTGTTCAAAAACGTTTATTGGACTTGGATTCATTCTCCTTGATTTAATAGTAACTAACTAAATATTGTACTCTATAAGAAAATTTGAGTTACACTAGTAAACCCTGATGTTCCAATAAATTGACAGTTTGGTCATTTAGATCACTTAACTTAAAATGTAGTAACATTAATTTAATGTTTACACAGCACCGTATTCCGCATTTAGGTATTAAGTCCAAGGGAAAATTGACACTTTTTTTTCATTTTTTGTGGCTCTCTGATACTATACTTACTTATATAACTTATATAAGTTAAATGCTGGGCCATAGCATTAATACAATAAATATTACGGTGGACCGGACCATATATAATATATAGTTTAAATTTGTAGGAACTAAACTCAGAGATCAAAATCTTTTGAGACGAGGAACGTCACAACTAATTCTAGAGAGAGAGAGAGAGAGAAAGTTTCCATGTTATCGTTAAGTAAAATTATGGACTCCCTATATAAATATAGGAATGATATTTAATATCTCCATTTGAGTTACAAAAGCTTCAAAGTAAAATAAATAAGTGTATATTTTCTTTCTTCAATATAAAGTCTTATAAGAAAAAATGGTACAGAGGCACTATGAAAATTTATGAGTGTGACCTACTAGAAATTGCAACTATCCTATCTATGCAAGAAAGGCTAAAATATTACATGATTTAGCTTGTATACAAGTGCTTGAATTGTGATATGGGTATTGACTACTTAAGAACCATGTTTAAGATTAAGGGTGGGGTCGTACAAGATCGTGTAGTAATAATAGTCTTGATGTCCCGTATACTCCTTCCTGCACTTTTGACAAATCATTCCAAGCGAGAGCCACTGTTGCTTGGAATGATTTGGCAAAAGTTGGGAAAATTAATGAACCCACTAATACTACAATGACAAACTTCATGAACGAACTTGTAACTTACTTACTTACTTAAAACTAGGGATTCTAAACTGTACAAACTGTGTAAACCTTCCTAAAATTGTATTTTTTAACTTATTTGTTAATTTGGTATTGACCGGATATGACTAACTGATTATTTATTATTATTTTTCTCTTCGAATTGTGTCCCACTTTTTATAACAGTGCTTTGTACTGAAAGATGTTGACATGTGAATAAATCAATCAAATCAAATCAAAAAATATTTCGTATCCCTACTAAGTACATAGTAGTTGACACATTTTTTATAAATAGCACCACAGCCTATTGTAAGTTAGTATACTTGTAGTTAAGTATATGGTCCTTCATGATGAAACTTACATACAAAAATGTATATACAAGATAGATAATACAACTAATTTATCACGGAACTCTAACAAAAAGGTACAAAATATTTTTGTTCCTTGTCTGGTCTTCTTTGCTTTGATGCTTCAATACAAGTTAAAATTTTAGATCCCTTTTTTAATGAGCTAAAATATGACAAAAGATTTTTTTCTCCCCTCTTTTACTTCACTAATATTTAGTAGGTAAGTTAGGTATATAATATAAAGTTTCTATATGGTATATTTCTATATTTTCTATCTCTTTTCTGATGAAGGAATTCTCATTGAGGATATCCATTCACATTTTTTTTTGGAAAACTGGCAAACACACCACCCCGCAATACACGTGTAATATCTTAAGTTCTAAAGCAGTTTAATAATAATAAGTAACTGAGATTTTTGTAACTTGTAAAATTATTGTTGTTATATTTTGTTGCTTTAGGTATATGAAACTATAATGTAATAAGTAGGTACTTACTTTTTTTTATTCTTTTTCGTCCTGTCCTGCTTGGTTCCTATTTTTAATCCGAATGCCTAGACAATAACCACTGTGTCGTCATTAGTTAGTCGTTAATGTGTTTCGGGCGGGTGTGTAGACTGTAAGTATCTTTGTTTGTTTCTGTTGTCATTGGTCAGATTTCATTGTTGTTCTTGGTAGATGTAAAGTCCATTATTGAAGAGTCATACTGGAACAGATTTGAATGATCCTGTCCACCAGAGAACAGTGTGCGTTAATTTTTTTTCAGTGTATTTACGTTTTTAAAAAAAGAAATTTTCAGAGAAGAAAGTTGTTTTTACATGTAGATGAGCAACATTGTCGTCCATCAATTGTTGCTGCTGCTGTTGTTGGTCCTGAAGGGGATGAAGGTACGGAGAATGTTGAGGGGTTGGAAGTAAAACTTGTGAATCATCTTGCATGGATGAACTTGGATTGACTTGATTAAATTGAGTTAGGAGTAATTGTTCTGATACTCTTCTCAATTCTTCTTGTTGCCTTATAATTTTGGCTTGAAGTTCTGCATGTTTCATCAACAATTGATCTTGGAGGGTCACCTGAGATAATGAATGAACTGAATCTCCTCCACCACCTCCTCCTCCTCCTCCTGCTCCTCCTCCTAGAAAAGTAAAATAAAATTACAGGCAATTAAGAAACGAAATTAAGAAAATAAAAATTAAGAAATTTTTTTTTTAAAAAAAATTATAATTCACAGAAGTCCAGTTTTACCTTGGTGCAGGTTAAAAGGAACGGGGTCAATATGGTCATAGACACTAGGATTGGACAGTCCAAAATTAGGATTCCGCAGTACAGTGTCCACATTGAAATTGGGTAATGACATGGACATGGCTCCACCAACACCTGACATATTGTAACGGAGAGAAGTGGAAGGGTCATTAATCTGCTGCTGCTGCTGTTGTTGTTGTTGAATATACTGTGGCACTTGAGGATGAATAGAAGTACTAATGGACGTGTTGAAAACATCTGAACACATTGAAACTGACGAAGGGTTAGTGGGGTCGGACTGGGCGGTATCACTGACAATTTGTTGCTGCTGTTGTTGTTGCTGTGTACTTTGAGTGAGAGTCAATTCAGCGGATGAGGAGGTCAATGTTGAAGAACACTTTCTCCCAAAACAATTTCGTTTTGAACTCATGTGTCCGTAATTGAGAGTTCCCTGAAGGACGTGGGAGGGAGGAAGTAAAATTTAATTAAATTTGCAAGTGTCCCGTTGTGAATTGTACCAAGATTGGCACTCATTTATACACAGTACTACATATGGAATGGAATGGAGTGTGTGTGTGTGCTGTGACAAGATGAATGGAATAAAATCGTGATAAGTGAGTGACTGACTTACATGTGGAGATTTTGTTCTACTACTCGAATTTTTAATGCTAGACAGAGATTTAGACGATTTCCTTGATACTGGTTTGGCTTGTTTTGGCACTAATGGTCCAGAAACTTCGGAGGATTCTGAGGATGGTCCTCCATGGAGTTCTCTCATTACTTCAGCATAGCTGGAGAGAGAGAAAATGTCAAAAGTTTTCATTTAAAGAACTTGTGAAAATTGTCAAATCTCGAGAGTAGAGAGTGATGAGTGGAGAAACCCCACAGGGGGGATGTTTCCAATGAATTAGTATTAAAAAAAGTGAATGACTTATTGTATCTTACCTCACGACTCTATGAGTACAGATTATGTAGTCTGGCTTTGAATTCCATTGATGGTAAGTGATGAAATATCGAGTCTGTAACCAGATCCATTGCTGACCTTTTGTTAAAAATCTGGAAGAGGTAAGAAATTTAATAAAGTACATATGTCAATTAATTAAACAGTGGGTACTAATGGCACACTTGAACATTTTTCTACCCTCCTGACCTGTACAAGGGAGAGACAATTCCTTGCCGTCCTTCTCCTTTCTGCATCACTGAAACACAAGAACAAGATTTTATTTGTTAGAGAGAGAGAGAGTGAAAGTTGTAACAGTGGAAGGAGGAAAGAGAGTGAAAGTGAAAGAAAGGTCTTACAAGCTTCGTGACAACTCGCAATCTTCTCCAAATCATCCACCTACATAAATGACGACAAGGGGGAGAATAATTCTATTATACTGATTTTATTTGGAACAAGTAAGTAAACTGGAGCGTTCCTTACATGATAATAATCGTAACCAGAAGTGCCCAAAACTTCAAAAGGGAGATAACCAATTATGGGAGGTGCTCTGTTGTCCAAAAATAAGAATTTCCACTCGAGAGAATGTCTGGAAGAAAATTCATGTTTGACTGAGGTCACCACCACTGTTTTCTCTCTTAAAAGCTCACAGTCAAGTAGTCTGAAAAGCCCAATGAACACATAGCCGCCACCACCACCACCCGGGTCACCACCCGGGTCATCACCCGGGTCACCACCGGTGATTTGGTCCGTCATCCTGCTCCCTTCCGGTGGACTTTCTCTGTCGCCTGCAAAAAAGTTTACAAAAAATTCAATTTCAATGATCAACAATTGACTTCAATGTGAAAGTCAGTGAAAGGAGAAATAGATCACTTACTGTTCGATTCTAAATTTGTCGAGTTCCACCGTTTGAAATGACCACAGAACCTGACACGTTGATAATTCAGTTGATGCATCTCTAATCCTCCAATCCGAAAATTAATCACAGCCGAGTGTTCCCGTGTGTAGTCATTGAGAGGACCCATTAGTAATTCATGGATAATTGACCTGTCTTCAGGGGGTGTCACTTCAAAAATTGTTCGATTCACCAGGTCACCCTACAAGTCACACGCAACATAATATACACACCAAAATTTGATAACCATTTATTGGTTAAAATACTCAATTTACGTACTAATATTTATTTACTTTACCGGTAAATGTCCCAATCGTTGTGTCACACTCTCGGATACGAACAAAATCGTCCCATCACTGCTAATGACCATGATAAACCCATCCAGTCCCTTAAACATTTTTTAAAAAACATTATCATGTGTAGATTCAAAAAAGAAGAAAGAAAGTTGACAATAAAATGGACTAACTTCCAACATGAGATGAGTAAACTCATCATTTGAAAGGAAGGATGGTTTCCAATTCTCTGGACTCTCATGAACTTGTGACTGGACTGCCAAGTCTGCATTGCGTAAAGATAAAACTACAAAAATTATCCAAGCAAACGAAATATAATCAAAATTTCTCAGTAATAAATTAATACAAAAAACTAATATTTTTGTAAGCACATATGATTAAATATTAATCCTATATTTAATAATGTACTTTTTGGTGTGTGAGTAGAATTTAGCAGTTAAATTTGTGCACTGCTCACAACAACGAAACATTGGATGTGAACGAACAATGAACTGTGTGTATTACCAAAACACTCGTATGCAATAAATACACTCATAATCTTCTCTCTTGTAATTTTCCATAAAGACTATATTGACAAAAAAATATTTTTATACCATGAATTTGTCTGATGGCCATTTGGAGGACAGTTGATTTGTCAACTTTCCTTGAGGATGTAGAGACCATTGAACAGAGTTCATGGATAAGATTATTAAATTGGTCCCGTCTCTTCTTTCTATTTTTACACAATTGCAAAATTAATTTTCAAAATAAAAAATTGTCAAGGACATTCCTCAAGTTGTACCAGAAAAAATGAGAGAGAAAGGAACTTACTCGGACAAATTCCTAGACTTTCTTTTGGACTCATCGCAAACTCCTCCAGCTTCATCAGGTGTGTCACGATCGCTGTAACCCATTTTCCAATTTTCTGTATAAACTTTGTCCAATAATGTTTTATTTTTTTTAAAAAAAATAATTAGAACAAGGTAACTAAATGTAGTATGTACATAACTCACTATTACATTTTACCGTCAAATAAATATATAATATTAATATTCTAATAAAATTGATATTGTACTGTAATATCATTTTTGATTTTTGAAAAAAGTATGACCCTATTCAGTGACAGAGTGTCACAATATCTCACACACTCTCTCTCATCTTCTTCAGCAAGAATAATCAAAATTAGCAATTTGGCAAACCTTGTCAGATATTGCATTGCGGTGAAAAATTAGCTGGTGGTTAAGGTGCTTAGATTACAACACAATAAAAATATTTTATGGCATACGGAATGGAGAAATAAATAAATAAAATACTAAATTCCAACAGCAAGAAACATTCCAATAATATATGAGAACATGAAACAACAGCACACGAAAAAAAGAGAGGACAAAACAAAAGAAAGTTGGAGAAAGGTTTGAAGAAAAGGATGAGGGAGATTTAGCCTCAAGCAAATAGCTTTTCATTGTTCATATAGTTTAGTAAACTCAGAGAATTTCTAAATATTATAGAAATTGAAATGGTTGTTTGTTGTTGTGTGTAGAATTATGGCACAACGTGCTCTCTCAAAAAATGATAATGATAACATTATAACGAATTAAATATTATTTATTTATAAGTAATTTACTTCAAATGTAAAGTCAATTTTGAGTGTCACTTCTCAGAACACGATCTTCTTTAACTTCTTTAACCACCAGAAATGTCAAAAAAAATTGACTCAGCTGATGAGCTTTCAACTCCACTGACGAGATAGGTTCATTTTTTCTCTCTGGGTTTTTAAATGTTATGACACACACGAGGAATATCTTTTTTTTCTTTCTTTTGAAATGGAAAAAGTATATAAAGTATGTAAAAGAAAGGAATGGATAAAAGTAAAAAAACTTACAAGGATCTCCTTGTGGCTGGGTTACTCATGGAAAAAGATCGACTCTCTAGATGATAACCACTCTCTAGATGATAACCTCTCTCTCTCTCAGTTGTGTCACCTCAGATGACCTCCCACTTGACCAAGAGCGTTGATTTTCAAGAAGAGTGGAAAGGTGAGTCGCACTCTAATAGACACCACTATCAACGAACAATTGAGTGAATTGAGTCGCATATCATACACAAAAAACCTATCAACCGGTTCCGGTCAATAGTCTGATATTATTCACACCCCCCCCCCCCCCTCCCCCCCCCCCCCCCCCCGAGAATTTGTGTGACACACAGTGTGACATTTGTTACCTCCGAACAGCCCAAGGTATCCAATTTGTAATTGGTCAAATTTTAGAACTTACAAAATTACAGGTAAATGTGTGAGTGAGTGTGTGTGTGTGCAGAGTAAAAAAGGAATATTTTTTGGAATAATGAAGTGAACACTTTCTCTCTCTCTCTCTTAAGTCTTGAATTGTTGAAAGTGACAATTTAGTCCTCTGATTGAGATTTTAAACTCAGTACCTAATAATTATCAGATCTCAGTGGAGGGTCGAATGAGAAATCTTCAATTGGAATGTTATTTTTTTTCTGAAAAAAAAACAGAACGACTTAAGAGCCTCTGTGTCTCGTTAAATTTTGAGTTACAATATAAATGTTGTATATTCACTTGAAGCCAAAATCGTTTGGTTTATGTTAGTTGAAACTGAGTCTAGACTAACTGGTCTTTGATAATGACAACGGAGAAATGTCCGTGTCAAGTGTGAGAATACGTTTATATATAAATGGAGTTAGTTTTGAACGTGATGAGAAGATGCGTTGAAGGAGAAGAAGGTATTTGGTATGTGTTATGCGATGAAGAAGATGATGACGATGTCTCTCCTCTCCCCTTAAAGATACGAGATAGTGTGATGGTGATGTGAGGGAGAGAGGGGGGAGGTGTGTGTGTACGTGTGAGCGAGTGATTGAGAGTGTTTGTGTGTGATCTTTTATTATTTATTTACTCTCTGCCTTGTCTATAAAAGAGCAACTATTGACAGGATTTCGTAAGGTGGTTTGGGACTTTGTCGGCTCTGACCATTCGCTACTGACTTGACCATGTAGATTTGGACAGTCCTCGTACAAAAGTCTAAAGTCTAACTTAAATTAAAAACTGAAGATTGAGATGGATGAAGTGTGAATCCGTAGGAGAGTAAAAATACTTAATACTTATTCTCTTCTTACTCCTCCTCCTCCTCCCTCTCCCCCTCCCTCCTTCCCCTCTTCAGATTGGAAAAATGACCCGTGAATGGTGTGTCTACTACTACTATGTACTAGTAAAGAGGGTAAGCAACAGACTGATCTATCTATTCCCTACTCTACGCACAATAACTTTACTATCGTACTACTGTAACACAGCTTGGTTGGGGGGTGTGTGTGTGTCTGTGTGTGTTCAAGAGGAGGAAATTAGCCTTATTTCTTTTAATTTGTGGAGGAGGACTAGTACAAAAGTGTGCATATCTGTCTCTTCAGAGTTCTAGACTACAACTCCTCTCTCTGTCTCTCTCTAGCTAGCTCACTTCTTCGGCTGGCTAGGAGTAACTAATAACAACACAGAGCAAAAATTGTTTTACGTAATTCAAGAGTGCGCAGATCCTTCCCAGTCAAAAGAGACAGAGAGAAAGAGACAAGAGTCGATAAAAACATTTGCTATTACTCATCAAAAATGTATGAAATATATACTATGAGACTCTTTTTAAACTTTTCGATTCCCAGTCACACATACAATAACTCTACTATATATCTTTGCAATATCTCCCCCTGTCCCTGTATTTCCACTTGCTAAATCTGGTCAGAGACAGGGAAGAAGGAAAGAGAGTGTGTGTGTGTCTAGAGAGTGAATGAGAGTGTGTGTGTTGTGTGTGTTTGTGGCCTTAGTTCCCAGTCAAAACTGAGTCGTCGCTATAGTTCAAAACCATCGTCAACTCATGATCAGGACGAGTCCATGTTAAGTATCAACCTGTCCCCCATTAATATTTAATCTTTAATGATTCTCAAACTATTTATTCAAAGGTTATGTGTGTTATTTTGTGTGCAAACTGTGTCTCTGTGTGGGTACAGTTTGTTAACTTGTATGTTTGAATATGCAGATACATAGATGAAAGAACTTTCACCCGGGTTTTATGCCCTGGGGAAACCGAAGCCCAGGAGAGAGAGAGAGAGAAAGACACACACACACACAGACAAGCAGAGTATGGATCAAAGTAGAATAAATAATAAGCTATCTTTCTCAATTTGGTTGCATTCGGTGGTTGCCAACCACGGAATGTTCTGTGTGTATGTGTGTGGGTGAACATTTAATGAGTATATAATAGGTTGCTCTTGCCCATTTCTCTGAGATCATGAGACTCTCTGTCTCAATCATTAGGAAATCGACACCAAAATGTTCTTACTCAGAAAACAGTGCCATCACAATATTTCTCCTCCCTCTGGACATGTGTTGTTTGTTCCTCTCGTGAATGCCTCGAACCATTTCCCAGTCCTTTGACTCTTTAGATCAATAAGGTCTTATGCAACAAGTTTTAGTCATCTCCAGTGCTTTCCCTCTCACGTTTTCACTCCTCTTTCAAAGATTGGATCTGGAGACTGGAACTTTCTACACGCTCCATGGATGTTCCACACTCCAGTCTCATGTTTCCTTCCCCTTCTATTAAGGAGGAGGATCACTTTACATAGACAGGGAAGATGTGTGCGTACAATACACACATTCTATACCTCCTGATGGATGGGTGGATGGATGATGACTATCATTATTATTCTTTGTCCTCAAAATTGAATTGTGCTATACTACCATCAACATTTATTCCAAACTTGACAAACAACTTTCTTTCTCAATATCTGATTTTTTATAATAATAATAAACAATTTGTCCATCTTTACACACTGTACAAACATGTACGTTATATATCTACTACATTACCATGTTCACCCTCCTCCTCCTGTACGTTATACACCCTAAAAAACAAGAGATAATGATAGAGAATAATTTTTTCTAGACCATCGAACAGTCCATACGCCATCAATCCCCGTTTCCAGTCGTTTCTATGAATATTGACGTGAAATATAATGATGACGATGCCATGAGTCACGACCGAATCTCCCATCCTGGTTTAATTATTATCTTGACCTACATGGGATTTTTTAAGGGGCACGGGATTTATTATGATTGTAGAAATGTACCATTTTTTTTGTTTACCTTCCATCATCAGACTGGAGTATCATTTTCTCAATCTTTCTCTCTATTGAAACATTTCCACGAGTGTTGATGTTAACATGGGTGTATAGATCTAAATTGTATGATTGTTCTTTCATTTTGATTTGGAAAATCATGTAGAGAGTGTACGCTCTGTTACTTTACTTTTGTTGTATAATTTTGTTTGGTCAATAAACAAAAATGTATAATGGACTTACACTTTTAATGAAGACAAAACAATTTCGATTATATATATAGTTTTCTTTTTTTTATTTTATCAAAATTTGTCAAGTCATCAAAAAAGTACTTAATCATGACAAAAATTTGTGTAGAAATTTGATAGCAATTTGATTATGATTATTTTCTTTTTTTAAAGGAATCAGAATAACAAAGTAGGAGCACTACATTACGAATTGAATGCCTGACTATATTCGATATCCATTTTTTCAAACACATGAGATGAAACGCTTCTAAAATAACTTGACTTGCGTATGTGGTAGAGGATATTTTGAAGCATCATAATATTTATCGTAATTATTATGGTACAATATATATGTTGAATAGTACATAATAGTAACATTATCTTATGTAGTTGTATAAGCCCATGGTTTAACCAGCCAGTCCAGCCTTCAGACGACATTTATGTAAAATTGCACGGTGCATAAATTGTTTCCTTGATAGAGCCCTTACATTCTTTAGATACTGCTCTAAGTCCAGTCGTTCCCTTCTGAAGGCTTCACCCAAGTAATAAATTGTATCTTCCAGTGCAGCTTCCTCCGCAAATGTGTTTACTATCCTGTAAATTTTAAAAAATGTACTTTAGTAGTAATTTTGTAAATGATAATATTTTGAAAATTATTTTATATTTCATCAACAAAAATTATTTTTGAATTCTAATCATGAAATTCTTACTGTTTGAAAAGTGGAGTAGGAGCATCAATAGCTTCATCAACTGTCAAGTTCAATGCAAGGAACATTCGTCAAAATTCAAAGTCATGACATATTGAGTTTTGATTATTATGACTTGTATAAGTTGTATAATCAAATTATTTCATCCTTTTTGGTTACATTATTAATATGAACTCAGCTTTTTGAAAATTTCGTGTTTTCAATTAAAAGTAGTAATATACAAGAAAAAACATTGCTAAATAAAAGATAACTTACTCGAAGAATCATTTTCTTCAGTCTTCTGCTTGGCAATTTTATTCTCAAGGACCGTAATTTCATTTTGTAACGTTCCAAGATGATAATTTAGCGTCGCCTTTTCATTGTCTATCTGTTTTACCAAACCATCCAACTTCAATTGTCCACTTTTTAGCTGTTCTCCGGTCTGTCACAATTAAAGAAAAAATGAATTAGTACACAATGTACACTCAATTTTCACACAAAATCATTGTATCATTGTACTTATTTACCTTCTTAATGATTTCAGAAGACAAATAAACATCTTCTAGTCGACGACGTAATTTCTCTTCTGCTGCAGTTACTAAGCTTGGTCGTACACTGAAAGCGGGCATTTGTGGGGTTGGTGACATGCCAATTCCGGGCATGGGCATCGCTGGCATGACAGGATAAGGAGTAGAGAAAGTCTGAGCTGGATATGGAGTTGGGAAAGGCTGTGATGGCATTGCAGGAGGACTACTCACAACAGAATAGACAGGTGGCTGATCTCCAAATGTGACAATTAAAACTTGAATGAGTAGAGCCAATTCTGAGGAGCCCTGTGAAAAAAAGAGAGACCAGAAATTAAAAAATTTATCATGATTCTTTGAAATACAAAAAAGATTTGCTTTTAAATGAGTTACAAATTACATTTTTCCAATCATGTAGGTACGGGAGGTAAACTTTTCCAGTGTGATCAACGTGACGAGAAACTTTGATTTGCATATCAGATGTTGGCTTTACAAAAACCATTGGAGCATTATAAGGATGTGTATCAAGTAACCAAATAATTATAGGGATGTTGTAAGTTTGTCCTGCCAAAGAAAAATACATGTATTCAATTTTATGATTTGAGTATGTAACATCATTGGACAAGTTTCAAAGATTTAAAAAATTTTGATTTTGATTATGATTCATTACCTTTGTACATGACAGGAATGGTCCCACTCAAATTGAGTAATATTTTTTGAGTTCCATTATTAAAGACAAAAACATCGGTGCTTGGTTTGAGTCCTCTGTAATTTCTCAATGTCTCAATCACATCCCGTTTTGTTTTTTCAATCTCTCGGTATTTTGCTGTTGTGAGAGCTTGTCGGACAATCGCTTCATGCTCCGCCATTTTACAGATTCTCCTGTTATTAATTAGTTTCACAGACAATTGATAATCCTCTTAATGAGAATCACAAAATAGGGATACAATTTAACTCTAGAATGAGTCATATAAACTTGACGAACTTAGTTTCTGCTTAGGGACGGAGAATTTACTAAAAAAGTGTGTCGTCACGGTACAAGGAAATCTGTGACAGATCCTCAGAGTACCCCAATAAGTTTTCGCCGAAGAAGAGAGATGACAAAAATAAGCGAAAAAGTAATAAAATTGTACAAAA
>WJFB01000634.1:0-53196 GCA_009870185.1 Pygmarrhopalites habei | reverse complement strand
TTTTCAAAAAAAAATGTAATTTCATTTGAAATAGGGTGTTTCAAGCAGGTAATTAATTATCCTTTAAATACTCGTAGTATTTCTTTCAAAGAAGCCTTTTGCATGAAAGTTTTCAAAAAATTTTAAAAATCATTATTACTTTCTTTCAACTATGTACTATTTATAAATTTATGTGCTCTGCGGACAAGTGCACGAAGTGCATCTTGTTTTATTATATAGTTTATTCAACTCATTTTGTTACATATATTTTCACAGGACTTTACAATACAGCATTGTACTGAAAGGGAACCTGCTGTTGTCAAAAAGAGAACAAAGGAACAACGTAGGGTCCCAGTGATTCCATATGAGAAGTGGCATTAAGAATCTCCCGTTCTGCATTCACACAATTTGTAATGTACGTATTCTCATTTTTGTAAATTTACACTTTATTAGTAGAGAATAGTATAATGTGAGTTCTTATTTATGTAGGCATCACTTCCCTAACTTAAGACAACATACAGGAAGTGTTGCTAATGGGGTATATGGTGTTAGACCTGAAGCAAACCAGTGGCTTACAAAGGAGGAGCAACCTTTACCAATAGGGAAAGTACAGAAGACAAACATTTGGTCTATTAAAGAGGAACCCACAGCCCTCATTAAAAAATGGTCACGTGATTTTATTCACTGTCAATTAATGAGTAGAGGTATAATTATTTGTTTTTTTCTTTTTGTAAGAATACTGTGGTTGAACTTTAATTTTTAATTATTTGCGCAGATACCTTTAACAAGTTGTTGAAGAGAGAAATGAAAATCCGTTTTGATGCCGATGGGAACGTAGAACAGCCAGACAATGTACATTTAGCTTTTATGAATAATTTATATTTTAATAATCATATCATTTCTAGCACTGATTTTGTCAAATATTCTAGATACCAGTCCACCGTGGGTCCAATTTTAATTTACTCGAGGTTGTGGAATATATAATCAAGGCAAGAGGGAATTCATTGTCTCTTAGTGAGGAAGTTCGTTTAGTAAAGTATGTGACTAATATTTTAAATCTTACATAGTTCTGTACCAAAAAATTTACTTTGTTAATATCCACTGGAGGGCAAGGGGAGCGAACCGACTCTTGTTACATACATGTTTATATAATATTTGTAATTAAGTATACACAAATTTTTTATTCTATTTTGTTTTCAGAGAAAAGTTTCCGGATTTGAAATACTCATTAAATGCCTATGGTGACATAAACGGTATCCCAGTAGGCCATGGTTTGTTAGGGGTGTCAATGCAGTTGGTCATAAAGGTTTCTTGTGGTCTGTTGATGATAAAAGGAAAGGACTTTCTCTTTTGGCTCATGAAGCCGAAGTCCCTCCAATTATTTGGAGAATAATTTTAGAAGCCGAGAAATATAAAATTATTGGAAACTCGGGAAATGAATCCTACTACTTTTTTGAAATTGATGCTGATGGAGGGGAAATTGCGGCCGATGCTCCTGATCATAATTATAGGATTGACTGTCGACTCGAGGGAAAGCCAGGTAGTGAACAGCACAAAGTTTTTTTTTCTTCTATGTACTCTCATTCATTATTTTAATGCTGTTTATATCATTAATGTTTGTATGTTGTGCGTCTAGGAAAGTACAAGACTTTTGTGTCCTGGTTTACCAATCCGTACAAGGAGGAGGATGATCGTGACAAATATGCATTCAATATAGGAACATCCGAAGATTTGTACGTGACCAGCGGTCATGCTTCTAATATGATAAATATTCAGAAAGGTGAGAAACAGGACGAAGACGGTCTAGGGAGTGGTCCAAAGAGAAGATCCTGCCGAGCTCCGCGTAAAAAAAGAGAGGATCCGGTAATTCTATTAATTTTTCTACATACACGGTTGTTTTCTGTAATATTGTTCTACTTGTGTTTTTTTTTGTCCAAGCTACAAATACTGTTTTTAATTTCAGGTCATGAAAACAGATTTGTGGGATGCTCTTGGGTCGTATTCTGGAGCTTCTCACCGTGTTATTCAACGTGTTCGAAATATGTTGAGAGAAATGTACGACGTCATTGCTGTTGATGGTGGAGATCATGAATTTTGGTCCGATTTAGCCTGGAACGTTTTGTGGGGACTCCCATTCCCTCACGATCCTAATTTTAGGTTTCCTAATGGATTTTATGTTAATGATAATGGTATTATCGTTGTAGCATAGTCATTTATTGGGTTATTTATTGTTAAATTTGGATTACTTCTCCAACATTCATAACCATCAAAAAAATAAAATAAAATAAAAATGTACTACGCTGTCTACGTGGAAACGTCGTTGTGTTTCACTTGTTTTCTTCTCTTCTACTTAGAGATTGCTTGTTTCTGTAAAACAGCAACGATAACAAAGTTGTCCCTTTACAAGTCTTTTTTTTTTTTTTTTTTTTATACTTTTAAGGCGGGGCTCAACCCGTCAAAGCTCTGTCTCGACGAATTTATATGTTGCTGGAGGAGTTTCTATCATCCCAGGATACGACTGAAGCTGCAGGTAAAAAGCATATTCTTATTACAGTGATTATACTCTATTGTAGCAATTGTTGAATGACCAAGGTAATTACCAATTTCAAATTTCATGTTTTTATTCATTTTAGCTTGTCTGCGAGAATTGGAGGTTCCGCATTTTCATCATGAGTTAGTCTACGAGGCTGTGGTGAGTAAAGAATAAAATATTTGCAACTGTTTCCGCTCAAGAGAGAAACGTGTTCACTCCAGTGTCATTCAAAATTTTGTGTTGTACTGATAAATTTTTGTTTCTGTGAATTAGGTGATGGCATTAGAGGCCATGTCAGAAACTGTGGAGGAGACAATTTGTCGCCTGTTGAAATCACTCTTTAATTCTTGTCTGGTTACTCCTGATCAAATGCAGAGGGTAAGTTTCACATTCACATGATATTTTATTTACCCAATTACTCAATATGGTTACATGGTTAATATATATTGATAAATTGTAATGTATTACAGGGATTTTATCGAGTTTTTGAAGGTAATGTACTTTATATGTATCAATATTGTACCTTTCGACATTATTGAAAATGTTTCACATTTTTAATTTTGATGTAATTTGTTTCTTTTTAGATTTGCCAGACATTTGTATTGATGTTCCACCGGCTTACGCGCTAGTAGACCGATTTGTCTCGAAGGCTCAAAGACATGGTAAGGAAGTTGTTCAAAATTATGATGCAAAGATGTTTTGTAAATTTTGAATGACAATCAAGTTTTTTAAAAAATATTGTCATTATATCTTGGTTACAGGTATCATCACAGACGAGGTCGTACGTCAAGTCCCTGTTCGGTAAGCTAAACAATACATGTCAAATATTTTTAAAATATACTAGGCGTTTGATAATTGTCACAACTTCCTATTGAAGATTTATTAGTAATGGTTTTCTTTCTTTATTTCTTTCAATAGTGGACGAAAGCGTTTCGTTTCGGAGGGCGATGGTGGAAGAGTCAAGCTCGACGGTATCCTGGCTTAAACTCTACCCTCTCGCAGGACTGGATGTTATGTATAATCAAGATATGTAATCATCATTTCATAAATTTTGAATGAATTGGCTCGACCTCACCTACTGGACTTATTAATATGGACTTGAGACACTTCTCTACTCTGTCTTACTTGCAACTAGAAGAAAGAAAAAAAGAAAAATTTATTTGATGTTCTACGCAAGGATGCATTGGATTTAGTGTATCCATCATGTCATGGAGGATTTAGGAAGTAGTTATTTGTACTGCGATGTTTTAACTATACAAAAAATATATATATACTATATACATAGTTGGTATGTAAAGGAAAGAAATGTATTTACATCTTGTCATCGCTTCAACCTCAGTCAAGGATCTTGCCTGGAATTGACTAAGACCAGTGAGATTACATTAATTACCGAACGGTGTAGCTTCGAATAGATTGGTGAGTAGAGGAATGTATACCTTGTCTCAATCAAGGAAACTGTAGCACTCTCCTGTGGTTTGTCAGTTTTTATAACAATAATAATTATTACAATTGTGAATTACTTCTCCAGGTAAAAAAATGAGTTGAGTTCAATCATTATATACGTGTACCAAAATTTAAAAAATAGTTAAACAAATTGCCACAAACTAAACTAAACAAATTGCACTTATACAAACAATATATGGTTGAGACATTTCATGTAATATTCAGACGACGACATTACATTCAAAACGTATTGGCTACAGTTAAACTGTTACACATTTTTTCTCTACATCTTTCTCTTTTACTCCATCTCTAGTACATCTCTCTTTCTCAAACATGTCTTATAACATAAAAACTAATACTGCAATTAGAATATGCAAGGGATTTTCTCCTTCTTCGTCATCATCATGTTGCAAGATTAAGAAATATATGGCGGAGTCTATAATATTTACTACAAACAGTTGATTTGAAATTTTGTAGGATTTAAATGTTATCCAGTCCTTTTCAAATTGAACTATATGTAATAATTTATTTGTTGGGATAGCGTGGAGGAAAAAAAAAGTAACTTTATATTGACACAACACTATAAATGATTAAAAAAATAACTATGCATTCACCTATTACTACATAGTTGTTAGCTATTTAAGTAATTATAATATTATTAAATGTTAGAATGAAAGGAAAGGATACATAGTACGAATTTTTCATTGAAATTTGAGGGAGAGAACACAAACACACAGTTTAGTAAAAGTTATATATTTAGCTATTAAGGAGAAGAAGAAAAAGAAAGATTATATATTGTTGTTATGATTTATTTAATTTTCTCCACTAACTATTTGTATGATGTGTTTTTTGTGTCAACGCTGAATGAAGGTATGACAAAATACCAAAAATGTTTACTTTGATCCTTACGTTGTCAGCACAGAATATTATTATTATGTACTACCTACCTACTGTCCTACGATATTATCGTAAAGATAATAATGGTTTGGAATTATTATTATTTTTTTGCTCTTTCCACCCCGTTATATATAATATATAGATGAGGACCAAAACGATGTTCTTTTTTCATTTATTATTATGTATGCTCATTTCAAAGATGCATGTTTCAAAAAACAACACATGTGTTGTTGTGAACTCAAATTATGTTCAAGTAAAGATGATGCAATGGCTTCTCATTAAGAAAACTAAAAATATTTTGGTTGATAAAATTTATTCCATGACATCTTTCATTCATCAAATCCTATTCATTTTGGTTTCAACTAGTCAATACAGCCTCACTTATCACCAACCACATGGTCGAGTTTCCCTGACCTAACCACACATTTTATTTTGCACACTCAAGTCTTCATAATACGTACTAGCATCAAATTGCAACATGTGAGAACGTTCATCTGCCAATCAAATGCATCACAATTTAACTTACGTCCTGCCCTAACTAGGCTATATGAAACACTTTAAAATGTTCCAAAGTGTAACTTTATTAGTGCTAATATGTAAGACAGCAATTTAGATGGTCGGTTGGAATTACTATGCATATTTCATATTACATTGGGCTACATTGCAGTACAAACAAATTACAGTTTACTGTGAATTTTCAAAATCGCTTATAATTTCGTCCGATATCTTTTCTCACCAAAAAGCACGCAACATCATCCTGCATCCTGTTTTCTCCTCTTATATGCGGAGGATATGTTTTTGTTGGTGGGGGAAGGAGTAAATGTAGCTAAATAGAAATCAATTCCAATGGATAAAAACACTAAATTGATTCAGTTGTGCTTTCACACACGCTCATGTTCATTTTCTGTTGACTTGAGTTTGTACAGACAGTTCAAGGACTTTAGTCAAACGATGTTTGAGAAATAAGTTGACATATATGTACATTAAAGACTGTGCCATGTAATTTTTTTGTGTGCCATATAAATAAATATGAAAATTTACAAATTGTCATTAAATTCGTTTGCGAGTTCAATGTATGTACATAAATGTGTAGAAGTATGTGTAGAATAACAATAGGCTAGTAATCCATTCATAATAGGTTTTTTAATAATACCCTTCTACGATCAAATAAAAAGTATAAACCATTTTGGAATTTTTCTGCCCATAATACAATTACGTATGTATATATGTATAAAGTAATCTAAAAACATTTGGTTGCCTAACATGTACTGCCTCAGTACTCGAATGATAGTAAGCACGGGAAAGTCACTGTAATTTTGTCATTAAAAATAAAAGTCTTGGATTCTTCGGATTGTTTACCCAACAATAGGACAAGTGTCAAAATCGTATGAACGTACCATTGTCGTGGCGTGTCAATCAATTAAATACTAGTTTATTGAGAGGAGGACAGTAAGTACAATGAGGAATTTATAATGGTCATATTTTGTTTTGGAAGCAGTTGACGTGTCACTGACCTCTGATCTTTCCGTTGTCTTCCCCATTCAAATTACAATAGCACACAGTCGATTCATTGAAAGTTTTTGATTGGAATTTACTATTTATTCCATTCAATAAATAAACACATTAATATGAAAGTGTGAGTTCAAAGCGTTTAATGTCATTTTCACAAAAATTGCCCACTCACATTTAGTTCTACGCCAGGACCATTCTATTTGTAGGAATATTTTCCAACGATGACATATGCAAATATTTACCTGTCTCAGTCTGCCTCAAAACAACATAGCAGACAACATTTTTTGCTTGCACAATGTAGAGGATAAAAAAGGAAACGATGGAACAGGAGGGGATGAGGAGGACCTACCTACCTCCTAATCTAAATATCGTCCAGCCATGCAAAGTTAGCTGTGTTAGTAAGTCAAAATATGTTGCAAACATCATACAATTTATATTAGACTCATGATTATATGGAATGTGCGGTTTCCACTGTATCAAAGTCCCTTGTTATTTAACCACACCATATAAAATGTGAGACACACACAGTGCAAAAATAGATGAAAAGTCGTATGAATATGATAATGCATGGGAAATGCGCAGTTAGGAAGTCAACTCCATGTCATTTTCCATTGTTTTATTTTTGAGGAGGAATACAACCAAGGCCAAATGGGGAAAATATCCCAGTCAAAAGAAGAAATTCGAGTAACCATCATGTAATCAAGTGTCAGTCTGTCTCTTCTTTCATGCTCATTACAATTGTTATTTTGTTTTTCCATCAAAATAAGTAATACATACACACTTTAGAATTAAACACGAAAGAATAGAGAGGTTTTGTTTTTTTCTTATATACTGTTCGCTCTGGTAAACAGCTAATTAGTAGCTCTGTTAACTGATTTTTCATTTTATCAATAACTACAGAAATAATTTTTCTGAGAAAACTATACCATTGATTGGTCAATTATCCTTCAAACTTAAAGACTTACTAAGTTACTTGTACTTTAATTTGTATTCACCACAATTGTGAATTCCAGGTGTGGTTTTTCCTTTCACCCCAAAAATGTTGACCATGAACCATGTTTCGCTGCTGCTTTTAATCTCCAAATCACATTAACTATAGTTTGAGGAAAATGAAGTGGTAAAATTCTCAGCGAGACAGGGAAAAAAGGTTCATTGTTGAGGCAAAGCTACTCCCTTGAACTTTCTCATGTTCAATGTCTATAACAATATTGCATGTAAGGGTGGGGATATGTGAGTCTGATGTCATTTTATAAAGGAAGTTTCTTTGGTAGTGAGGAACCCGTACATTTTTATTTAAAATGCATAGGATGTGTAGGCGAATAACTACATAATTGTGCACAGATGGATTGTGTCAAGATTTGCATTTTTATTTTTTCCTATTTAGTCGTGTATGGCTTTTGCATTTGAATCCGCAAAGAGACAGAAAAAAAGTTTGAGGAAATTGCAAGGATATTCATCATTAAAATGGGACTAATGGTATATGTACTTTATTCGGCAGTGTCGTGTAGAGTTCATGCTCACGGTCATGACTTTCCTCTGACAAGGTTTTTACTCAAGAATACTGCATAAACTACACTACTTATGTACAATTTAGTACATACAAGGAAAATGTCGGTGTGAATATAATAAAAAATGGAGTGAAAAAAACGTGATCTAAATTATTTATTTTTTGTATATATTGTACTTACATGACGAATTTCTGTTCTGCTAACTCGGAAATTTCCTTGTAAAATGTCAACGAGTATACTAACAAGTACTTGTAAATGTATAATATACTTTTGAGGAAAATTAAGAGTTGTTTGAAGGATTCATTTTTTAAGCATTCCAGTTTTCATTAGTGTGCTTAACATGGTGACTCATTTGTCGGTTTTCAATCTACGCATTGAATTAGATTTTTCGACAAAGAGAGAGAGAGAGAGAACCACACATAGTGTTCTCTCATTTAATTAATAATGATAATCAAATAATATTACAATCATCATTACAAATATACATGTGTTTTGTTGTGACCACATGTGCTGTGGCATTCACAAAATTAGTTAACTGCGAAATTGGATAACCCACATTAACTTATTTAGCGGAAAGCAATTTTTATTCAAAACTAGTTGTAGTTATATAAATACTACATATACAGCAGTACAAACTATGTATTTAGTTGATTGAATAGATAATAATAACAGTAAACATTATCGAAACAAGTTCGAATGTGCAGGTTATGCTGTGGTTTTGACTATTTTCCATCAACTTTCATCGTCCATTAAGACAACAATTAGCTATACAAAACAAAGAGAATTGTAGTTAATGCAGAAGAAGAATGATTGTACTCTGACTAGCTGCGTAGTATTGATATCCTATTGATAGTCATAATATTATTATTATGACACCACCACCGGATAACGTGACATATGAAAATTGCAATTTGGACAGTTTTCTTTGACCAATGGTTGTCTGTCCGAACCTCAGATAATTTTTTGTGCGTTATTAGTACTATAAATAGCTTCGTAATCAAAAATCTGCACGTTGAAGATGTTCAGAGACAATCAACTTTATTCATTTAGTGCACACTGACAAGAGTCATATTTTACTACTATTTTAGAATGACGTGAAAGAAAATGCCCAAAATGCTGACACGGCCGGATTTTTTTATGTAAAGTCCATTTATAAAAAATCACTGCTAATAAAATGATAATTGCGTCGTCACAAACTTCAGTGAAGAATTTTTCTGTATTCTACAGATTAGTAATCAGTGAATACTAAGTTATTCAGTGCATTCGAAAGCATGTTTCAATATCTCACTATTTTATTCGACCAAGTGCGTCAAAGTCAAAATATGACTTTGGGCGACAAGATATTATTATTACGTTCAGTCAATGTGTGAAAGGCTTTCAGTGAAAGCATAAAATGCTGCATAGCATATTTGATTTGAAAACTTGTTTTGAAAACAAAAAACATCTTCATATTTAATTGAGCAAACACATCATCACCACTTTTGATTTGAATCATTTGTACTTTACATTGAATTAATACTGTTTATCAATTTATAGCTAAGCCTTAATAAGGAATGGGTTTATAATTTTACACTAAGATCCACTCGCCTTGTAGGGCCTAATGTCACAGAATGACTTCAGATTATTATTTGAAAATACTACAACTAATTGACAACAATATGATTTTGGGTAGGCAGTTCTATGTCCCACCAGTCTTCAAAAAAAATTCAAAAAGTGTGTTTTGTTTTTGAGCAAAACAGTAATTAATTATGGAATACATAACGACAAGTATTGATCTATCTGTTTTTAAAAAATGTTTTATTATGTATGCTGTTGATGTGCAGTTTTCCGCAGTTTTATTTTAAAGTTTACACCTCGAAATTTCATACAATTTTGAAAAAACTCCTTTAAATGTATGACTGTTTCATGTTTTGTAAATTAATATGTGAACAAACGCAGCAAAATCAGATGACAGATTTTTGATGTATATTGTATGATACAATTTGTACCTACTATAATATGGTAGTTGCAACTTCAAAAATCTGATTTTACTGCGTTTGTTCACATTTTAATTTAGAAAATAGTCATACATTTAAGGGAATTTTTTCAAAATTGTATGAAATTTCGAAGTGTAAACTTTAAAGTTAAACTGCGGAAAACTGCGCATACATAATAATACATTTTTTTAAAAACTGATTAATACTTGTCGTTACGTATTGCATAATTAATTACTGGTTTGCTCAAAAACAAAATACACTTTTTGAGTCTTTTTTTGAATAAGACTGTTGGGAGGGATGTAGAACTGCCTACTCAAAATCATATTGTTGTCAATTAGTTGTAGTATTTTCAAATAATAATCTGAAGTCATTCTGTGAAATTAGGCCCTAAAGGCGAGTGGATCTTACTGTAATTTAATTACCCTGTTAACATTGTCGTGTGTCTGTCAAACAAATGTGTTTTAAAAATACTTTCGTTAAAAAAATAAATGCTGCTACACAATAACAAAGTTAATAAAGAGTTAATAATAATAATAATAAATAATCTGCTTATTTTTGATGAACTTAATGTTCCTTTCTATACTATTATTTCATTCAATTGTATTGAAGTTCAATACAGTAACTTATTAGTTTTAAAATACAATAGTACGATCAACAACACAACTTATTTATAAAAATATCCCGAATAGACAATTTATATCTACTGTATGTGGGTTGTAAGGGCCGAAAGGCCAAATCAATCTTTGAATAAACAAATATATATTATAAAAATATTTCTCATACAAAAGATGAAACTTTCATCATGAAAGTCAGTACGACAATTTGTCGTCGACAAAAGACATTACTAAAAAATAGGTATTTTATGAAGCTGAAGGAGTTTTTGTAATGCGCTTTGTGTTTCTAAAAGACAATTTCGGACGAGATCTATGATACACCGAGCGATGATTATACAAGACATTCTTATTTTTAAAGTGCCTCTGACATAGTACACATTTGACCCTTCCCGTGGCCATCAATCGCTTCTTAGAGTTTGTAATCCTTACTACTATCTTTGGTGGAGTCATTAGTTTGGTCACTGGGTCCCTCTTTGTAGCCTTAGAGAGATGTTGGTTTGTATTAGTAGATTGTCCAAGCGGTGACAAAAATTCAGTACGAGATTCTTCCTAAAGAATGGGAGACAAGTTAATATTTGTGAGAACAAAGAATATAAACTGAATGTAATAGGGATTTTACCTCAATCTCAGACTCATCACCTTCACCATCAACAGGGGCAAGTCCTCTGACTTTGAGTAAGCTAGCCGTCCGAAGAAAAGTTGACATCATCTCATCCTTCACAACAACCTCCCCCTTGTACATGAGGGTAACAAGTGCTTCAAGATCTTCAAACTCCATACCCACCAAGATGAGAACTGGATGTTGTTCCATGGCATTTTCCTACGTTTAAAGATTAAAAAAATATCAATCTAATTGTCTATTAGTCAAGAAAAGATGCAAACAAGGATTTGATTCCATACTTTAAATGTTTTCTTGAAGTAAGGAGAACTAGCAGTCAAGACAAGTTTGTGACAATTCACCTTGCCACCATCACAGATGAGAGTGACATCCGACAAGTTGTCACTCGGTTTGAGATTCTTGATTTCATTGAGAAAATTTTGAGAAAAGTCCTCCCGTAGTAATTTGGAACTCATGGCTTCAAGATTTATTCAAGATTGCTTTTCATTAGACCAGGGCTTAGATTTGTAACAAGACAAGTAACAAGTAATGTCAAGAGAGAGAGAGACCAAGAAACAAAAGTAAGATCCAAGAAACAAGTAAGATCCAAAAGCCGATCAAGAATTCTTTTGTTTTTTGACCATGACAACTCTTCATGGACGAGACAAGAGACAAGAAACTTCCAAGAGTCTTACAAGCCTTAGTAGCGTAGAAAAAAGATGTCTGATTCAAAGGTCTTTTCTTGGTGCAAGTGCCAAGGACGGCTGGAGTCAGAAAATTGTTCTTTCTTCGATTTTTCAGTATTTTCAGTGCGCAAGTTCTCCCCCCTCATTAATTCTATTTACCAACAACCTACCTGACTACTACGATCAGTTTCACAGATCAGACTGTCATTGATGACTTCCTTTTTGCTGTGGTTAAATCCTCACTTTTCTTCTCTTGTCCTCTTCAGTGAGTGAGAGTGTGTGTGTCTTCTGTGGGTTTTGTTCAACTTCTTTGGATTCTTCCTCCTTTCTCCGTTTTCTGCGCTTGTTTGCTTTCTCTCTCGTGTGTGTCTTTATCCGGAGAAAACTACTACGAAGGCCCAAAAATGTTGGCCCGAAAATTTATTTTAAAAAATCATTTTGATGGGCCACCAACTTTGAACAATTTTGACTTGGTTGAGGAAACCGTCTCCGACATTCTAAATGATCGAGGTAAATTTTTTTTCCTTTCATCAGTGACTCCTAACTAATTATGAGGGGCTAAATTAATTATTGCCCAATAATTTATTTTTATTTTTATTTTGCAATCCCTCTTTTACAATACTTTTACAATAATTATTTCAGAAATTCTGCTAAAGGTTTGACATTTTTCTTTTTTAATATTACCAAACTGTTTGTGTGTACGCACATGTCATGGAGTAACATTTGTGTTTATTAAACTTAGTCGTAGTAATCTTATACGACTATATACGTTACTGCATGATTTTAAGCACTATAAAAATTACTGAATAGTTTTCGATATTGAATGTTAATAATTTTTTACACACAATTTCTAGGCAATATGTCAAAGCATGGACGGTGAGTACCATGAAAGTCACGTCAATACTTATAATACCATAATATAAATTCACAAACTAATTTCTTAATCCTTTTCTCATCACAAGCATACGTTCGGGCATTCGGCAATCGATTAAATGTCGGAGACATTATTCCGGGCTCTCAAATAGCAGGTCCTTATTTTGTACCCAATGATTCATATTTTAGACTAGTATTAGACAAACGATGTCAGCATCAGTAATTGATATCCTGTAAAAAGAAATTTTAAATTGTGAGGTTAGTCCAAAAATTGTCATTAACGAAAACTTTCTTTATTCTCTTTATTTGCTAATATGGGAAATGAAGTGTAAGTAATTTTTGGATGAAATAATAGACAATTAAGGAATGGGAAGGGTATTAGCACCTTAATGCACATGCACAATTTTTTCACAAAAGATATTAATATTTTACACCATTCACTATTTTATTAGCGTGCTCAAGAGTCGTCATCCAAAATTTCCGGAAGGCTCAAAGGTTGTAGGTAAGTCATTGAATGATTAATTAAAAGCCAGCAGTGTTAACAAAGTACCGTATTTTTTGTGTCATAATTTTGATTGTATGTTAATATTGCTTTCACTAGCGTATGTGGGGTGGAGAGATATATCAAAAATTAATCCTGTAAGTCTATAATGACTTTCTCTCTCTCTCTGTGTATGTGTACATGTGTAGTGTAGAAAAGTCAGTTGAAGTCATTTTAAATTAATTAATTTTTGGTGTGTGTCAAAAAACTTGTTCACAGGATAAGATGAAAGGAATGTTTTCCGGTGAGTATTTCTTCTCTCTCACTCTTTTTACTTGGAACATGTAGCTTTACTTAATGGACATGTAGTTCTTTTCTCATCATAGCGCAAGTAGTACACGAGTTGATCTTCCTTTTGTTTTTCAGGTGTTCTTCCTCTCCCGGATTTAAAGGGACTACCTGACTCTTATGCCCTGGGTCCAGTGGGGATGCCTGCCCTTTCTGCCTACTTTGGCCTCTTGAAATTGTGTCAACCAAAGCAAAACGAAACCCTAGTCATATCTTCTGCCGCAGGTAATGAATTTTTTATTCTTTGTTTCACAATTTTTTTCTGTGTACACTCAACTTGCAGTGTATCTTTCTTTTCAAAGACTTTCTCTAAAAGAAAGAGATCAATCTAATTTGCATGAAATTTATTGGCTCTTTCCCTTTTCTCTTCTCTCTGTATTGATCCATACACACGCACACCCGCACACACACACACAAACCCAAACTAGTAGTTGCATGCTGCACATGTAACCTGTTTTTAACTCTTAACTTTCTCCCCTCGTGTATAACTAATTGGAAATTATTCTCCTCCTCCTCCCAATGATGCCACATCTTGATCGATTTTAGATGTTTCATATGATCATCAGGAGAAGACAATGATGAATTTTTCATAAACTATCTCAAAGACTACAGCATGGAAAAGAAGGTGTAATTTTGATCTACATATATTATGATGGCCAACTCTTTTTTTAAAATATTAAACACTCGAGATGTACTCGAGAGTTTTCCCTCGAATATTTTTTCCTGGTACTTTTACACAGGTCTTTTATACATGAAACGACTTTCTCCTCTTGTGCTGCATGTCTTTCATATGGAGATAGTAATGGAATGATGGGTCGTAGATTGATAAGGCATCCTTTTCCACCGTTTATAAATTTGCAAAATATTTGACACAATTTCAAAATATTTATTTCTACAGGTGCAGTCGGGTCAATCGCTGGACAAATTGGGAAAATCAAAGGTACGTCTGTAATTATTTCTCATTTTAGTCATTTGTAAGCCAGATAGTGATGAAGGATTGGCTGGAGAAAGTAATGTTCAGATCTCTCTATAAGTGACCTAATAATATTCACAATCCCATATACAGCATTTACTCTTATTTAGGAAAAACACATGTTAAATGTAATTCTTGTGAGTTTGTGTGTGGACTATTTTGTACTCCTTTTTTTCAATCCATGTCGACAACTTTGTTGTTTGTGAGAGAGAGACAGGACTGGAGTGTGTAAAAGCCTTCGGTCCACACACAGTATAATTATACACACAAACACGCACACACACATACACAACTAGGAAAGGAAAGAGATACAGGCTGAAATGAAACTTTGACTCACTTTCTCCAATTGGGATAATAGAGTAGAACATGGTACTCTTTGAATAGGAAAGTACCTAAATTTAGAGACAAGAGGAAGAAGAGAGAGGAGCACTGCTACCAGCATGTTGAGACACTCCACTTTCCATGACGACTTATTAAGGATAGAGAGATAGAGAGTAGGTGTACTGTGTAAAACTGTAGGAGGTACCTCAATTTGAGGAAGAAACAAAACTTGTTAAATTTATTCATTCATTAATAATTACTTTTAGCTCTTTCTCCTCTCATAATCGATTCCTTGATTTTATGCAGGTTGCAAAGTCATTGGGTTTGCTGGGACAGACGAAAAGGTCAAATGGTTAAAGGAAGACTTAGGCTTTGACTTTGCCTTCAACTACAAAGAAGTTCATCTTGATTCCATTCTCAAAAAGTTTGCGGTGGAGGGTGTGGATTGCTACTTTGACAATGTGAGTTTTTTTTACACTCCACATCTCTCACTTTCATACTCTTCTTTTGTCCCCATACACTCTTTTGTGTGCTTGAGTGAAAGTGTGTGTGTGTCTGTACGTATGTATTTTACTCACTAACATTCACTCCATTCTCTCACATCTCCTTTCTCCCCTCTGAGTTCTGAGTACATATGTGTGTCGTGTATGTGTGTGTGTGTGTGTACTCGGAACTCAGAGATGAGCAACTCATCATGGAAGTGAAGTGGGGGACGATTGTGGACAGCTATTTATTTAAACTTTATTGTTATATGACGGCCCATGTGGGTCACACAAATTGAATTTTGTTGTCTGTCACACACACACACATGTATACCCTTTTGTCATGTATGTGTGTGTGTGTCATGGCGTGTGTGTGTAGTCCCTCCAGTACATTTGTCTAACAGTCTAGTAATGAGATGCTAATAATAGCTTTGTGCCTGAGTGTGGATGAGTATGTATTTATTTGAAAGGTGTACTTGTACAAAGAAAACATTTTTATGATGATAATAATATGTTGGAAGGTGGGAGGAGAGTTTACGTACACTGTAATCAAGAATATGAATGAATATGGCCGCATTGCCCTTTGGTGAGTGGATATAAATTTTCTTGTGTATTTATCAGTAGCTATCACTTTAAAATGTGCTGAAACATATTTTTCTCCCCTTTATATTCCGTGTATTTCACCAACTAATATTTTCTTCCTTTACCTGTGTCTAAAAATGATTTAGTGGAGCTATCTCAACTTACAATGAGGATCCTAAGAATAATAAAGGTAAGCTTTTTCCTTAACTTTACAAAAGGATTGGTCTTAGGCGTGTAGTCAGGAAGAGAAAGGGGGTGAAAGCTTTCTCTTTTCATATATAAATGGATACACACTTATATATAAGACACTCTCTGCGTGTGTATTATGCGTCCGTGACTGAAGAATAAGTAGCAAGATTGTACTCTCCACAACTGCACATTTTTTACTTACTCTGGCGTTTCACTAGTACTCTCTCTCCCTATCTATCTATCCTCCTTCCTTCCTTCCGCCTTCGTCATTACTTCTGCCAATTCTTCACCAACTCACTCCTTCTTTCCCTCCTACTCGGCTATCATCCCTATATTTGCCTCTCTGCTTTTCTTCCTCCCAGAATTCTGAACGTTTGGTCCACATCTTCATCTGTCGTCTTGATAACTATTCTTCTGCTTGTGGAAGTGTCCCTGTGCATTAAATACACGTATATGTATATCTGTGTGAGTTTCGTTTTCATTGGTTACGTCCAGACGATGGCATAGTACCATCTCACCTTCTTGCTCGCTCTTTTTCTCGGTTTCTCGGCACCTAAGCTCTTTAAGTCCTAACATGACATTGTGCATGGTAGGCGTAATACTATTTTACCAAAATTACATGTTCTCTGGTGTGTAATCTTTGGGCGAATCGATCGACTCTCTCTCTTTTTCTACTCTACGATCCCCAGTACCAGTCGAGTGTACACTAATACAGTATTAGTAATACTCAACTCTCTGGTACAAGTACGGTGGTTGGGAGGTAGTCAAAGAGAGAGAGAGAGCAATGCTAAAATACATTAAAATCCCAGCTCACCATCTAACCCTATAGCTTTGTACACATTATATTATGCCTCTCTCTCTTTCTAGTATTAGTATAGTACCTTCACACACACACACCATGATTGTAATACAGTCACTAGCCCTGGCATCAGCTGCTTCATTTTATTCTGTCTTCTTCTGTGAATTCTACACACTGCACACACACATCACATAACACACAGGAGAGAGAGAGGGAGAGAGGATATTACAGAATGACAAAATGGTCCTATTTCAAGCAGAAGTATTCTCATATCGTATGCATCGTCCATTAGATTAGATGTACATATTATACATTATGATGAAGAAGAATAAGCATTGTACGTACACACTCACTCACTCACACAACACACAGTCCAAGGGCAAATGGGTTTCAAATTCGTTTATCCCTATCCATTACTTGGTTTTGTTGTTGTTGCTCATAGAATACGGGAGAGACAGAGGAAGAGGAGGGAAAGAGAATGAGAATGGTGGTCTTTCGAGAGAGAGAATTGAGTTTCTACTTTCTTCCTCCTCTTTCTCATCTTCTTGCCTTTTATCTACCTACTCCTCACTCCACCGTACCTACTACACCTTCTTCCTCCTCTTCCTCCTCCTCCTCATCCTCTCAACTCTCTCTTTCTCTTGTACTTTTTTTGTGCGCCGCTTCCGTCTCTCCCTCCTCATCCTCATCTCTCTCTCTCTCTCTCTCTCTCTTCCTTTCTCTCTCTCTCCTCCTCAAAACTCTTGCATCATCCTCCTGAATTTCTAACTCACATTATTCTTTCTCTCTTTCTCTCAGTCCAGCGTCAGAGAGAATACAAAGGGTGGGAAGTACATGTATGAGGAGAATATATGTGTACTTTGCAAAGAATTATCTTCAATACTTTCCTTAAATGTCTGCCTCTTTCTATTTCTATCTCTCTCAACTTGTCTACCTGGTTTGATTATTATTAGAAGAGGAGAGCCTTTTGAAGCCATTATTTCCTTTACTTTCTTTTCTCATTTTAATTTTAATTTCCCTTCTGCTCCCCCTCTTCCCTTCCAACCACTGTAATGTGAAAATAATTTGAAAATTTCTTCTGGGCTCCATAATGACTGGAGGAGAGAGAGAGAAGATGAGGGTTGGGAAACCGACAGTCTCCAGTAAATGAGTATAGACATGTACACACACACTTTCGCCTGGAGGAGTCACAAGGACAATGGGCATTTTGATGTAGCTTCATAAGAGAGACGGGGGGGGGGGGGGGTTGATNAGAAGATGAGGGTTGGGAAACCGACAGTCTCCAGTAAATGAGTATAGACATGTACACACACACTTTCGCCTGGAGGAGTCACAAGGACAATGGGCATTTTGATGTAGCTTCATAAGAGAGACGGGGGGGGGGGGGTTGATGTATGGGCCAGAGAGAAAGTGTGAGAGAAAGAAGAGAAAGTGGTGGAGTGTTACACTATAGTGTTATAAATTGTACTTATAGTATTTATGGCTAATACTTATAATTAGATTCATTATTATTAGAGTAATCCACTTAATGTCGTATATCATGTTCCTCTCCTTCTTTTTCTTCTTCTTGCATATTAAATTCCTCCTCACCTCACTCCAGGTCTCCCAGTTTGCGGTGAATTAAGAGCTTAGCTGGAGGACTTAGAATATTCCTTCTGTCTCTTTGTCTAGAAAAGAATAAATGGTGGAGTCAGTTAGCGTACAGGTGTATTATTTGGGTAATTGGGAATGTTGAAATTGGAGTGTATTTTTCTCTAATATGTATTATAAAATTGGATGTTTTTTTTTCTTTGTGAAAATTTTCCAGTTCCATTCGACTACATGTCAATAATATACAAGCAGATAAAGGTCGAGGGATTCTTGGTTAACAGATTTTTCAACGAATGGATGGAAGCGAGTGTTCAATTAGCACAATGGATCCACGAGGTAAGTTGAATTGATTTTTCTATCTGTCTCTTCTCCATCCTGTCTTCCTTTTCTTCCTTTGCTTGGCTCTGTGCTCTGTTCTTTTTCTATTTCTGGACGCATGTGACTTTTATTCCAAATTCATCCTCGGCCTCATTTTCATTTCCAGAGGTTCAAGTTAAATACCACACAAATACAAGTGTAACAAGGAAATACAGTCGTCGTCATTTCCATGGTACAATCTAGATGAGAGAGTCAAAATGCAAGGAGAGAGGAGGAGGAGGGGGAGGAGGAGAAAGCGTCATCTCCTCTTCTCCTCCCTCTTCCCTTGTCTGTCAAGACAAGTGACAAGTTGATATTGGAGCAGGTGACAATGTGTATTGACATTGGAGCCCTATCTCTCACACACACAGACACACACACTCACACCAACACCACCATCACCAGGGGACTCGAAAAAACATGGTGGGTGTTGAAAGCGCTCAAGTTTCCCTTCCTTACATTATTTAATGGAGAAAGTGTTGCATTTTTCCTCCTTTGAGAGATACTAGAGCTAGAGAGAAAGAGAAATGGAGGTGAAGAAATATTACTGTAGGTGCTCTACACACACAGTACATAAATATATTATGGTAAACAGTGTTTACTATGATGTCGTCTCAAACACACACACTACGTTTCTTATATTCTCGTCAGCCATGGACAGGGGGATCCGCCCTTCCGTTTCCTCCTGTCAATACTAAAGTGAGCTTAATGTTGGGACTTGTTCTCTCTTTCTCTCTGTTGACTTGATGCATGTATTCAAAAAAAATCTGCAATCATTTCTCTCCTGTCTCTTCTCCTAATTGTTTTAGCACCTCCTGTACACATCCAACTTCCGACCATCGATAGACTTCATGGAAAGTTTTCTTTTTTGTTTTCACACACACTTTTCTCCTCTCTCACTTTCTCCTTCGTCTCCCTTCACAAGTTTCCACAAAAAAGGGAAAATTTTCCTCCTCCTCCTCCTTCTCCATAACTTATCCAATGTGCGCTGAAGGATACTTTTATTATAATCCAAACATGGTACAGATATGACACACACACACAGACACACATAGAGGATACAAAGTTGAGCCAAAGTATATGCATGGATGGATGTAATATATGTGTACGGCAATGAGCGCATATTCACAGTCAATAGGAAAGGGAGAAAAAGGACAGACACAAGGTTTACGCATGAGAAATGTGACGAATGATGAGAATAATATGACGTGTGATAAAACCCTAGTCTAGTCTAGTCTCGTCTTGTTTTTGGATGACTCCTACGTACCATATACATGAATACGACTACATATTCTAGAGACTGACTGTCGTCCTCGCCAGAAAATTCCAAAATTTCCCAGAGCTGAAAATGAATGCTGAAAATAATTCTCGTGTGTTGCCTTTGTAGGCGGTAGATTGAACGTGCGGTTTCCCCCTTCTTCCTCGTTTCCCTCCCTTTCGCTTTCTCTTTGCTTTCACTCTCTCTCTCTTTCCCGCTTGTACATACATAATCATTTTATGTTGACTTTTTAGGGGAAGATCAAAGTACGTGAAACAATAACAGAAGGATTTGAGGTAAATTCGAGGCTAATGTTTCTAATGTACAATCACTAAAAAATATTCAGTGTTAAATACGTCCCCTCCTCATAATATATATTTTTTGTGGGGGTGTGAATGTGAGAGTTGTAGTAGTCCTCTCCTCCGTTCTTTGCGCATTCTTCAATTTTTTTTCCTTCTGTGAGAGTGAGAATGTTGATTTAATATATGTTTTTGAATAGAATATGCCGAACGCTTTCATAGAGATGTTGGAAGGACGTAACATTGGTAAGGCAATCGTGACTACATAAACAAAAGTCAACAGCAATTTCAAAGGAATTCATCATCAGTTGTGCACATATAGACAGAACAGGGGCTGTGTCTCTCTGTGGTAGTTTCCACTACACTTCGTTCCTCCTCCTCTTCTTCCTTCCGTCTCCTTTTCCCTTCTCCTCTTCCATCATCAACCTCTCCTCCAGCCACACTGCACAGACACACACACACTTTACTGTATTACCATCATAGCAGCATCTCGTCCTCTATTGCCATCATAATAATGGGAGCATGGAGAAGAAAAAAAAGAAAGTACAAAGTTCTCTCTGTCTCCCTCACTCTGCACCATCATTGATCATCCTTTCGTCTCACTTCATACACTTCTGGGTAGTATGGAAATAAACATGAATATGGCGAATCAGTGTAGGTGTGTGTGACTGCTACTCTTTGGTAGTCAATTCATGTAATTTATCTGTAATATTAATAGTACCTTACGATATAGCATTTACATTATACTCTATTACCATAGTCGGTCATTGTTTAAGTCGGTCCGTCGGTATACATATGACAACTTTAACTACTAACTGAGTGTGTACTACAGATAAATGTTTGAGGAGTAGAAAAGAGAGAAACGGAGTAGGAGTAGTAGAATGTTGAACCTCAATTACTACACAGTCGTGTGTGTCTGATCACACTACATTACATAATACACTAAAAGTAATACAATTGAGTGTTATGTTATATATTACTTGTGTCTGCATTTAATACGATTATGATTGTTTACCTACTACTAACTACATACTACAATACAATACAACCTATAATGCCACTCTAATGATACCATGTTATACAATCTCACAGCTTTCCGTTGTTGTTATTGGTGTGTTGATATACTCTACATTACATACATACTTATCTGTGTACTCCACAATACTACATACATAATATGATAAATAATCATTTGGGTTTACTCTTTATATCTCTCGCTGATGTTGGTTGTATACTTGCCAAAATGTTATACTCCATGCTAAATACATAGTGTACTTAACTTTAAAAATCCGATTAATTAACCGTATTAATTATGATGTGTAGGTAGGTACAGTATGCTGAAAATTGTGTTGATGTTGATGGGAAAATGTTAGACACAGTGTGAAAGTGGTTGATGAGTGGAGTTACAATTTTCCTAATTTCATCACCCAGATTGTTAGTTGTTGTGGTTGACATACACCAGGGAAGTTTGGGGAGTTGATGTAGCATGTCATGTATGCTCTTGAGTAATATACAAGTGAGAATAATGCATAATAAGATTGTTTTACACACAAAATGTAGTTATGTACTTATAGCTAAATCCGAATTGTATGCCAGCATATCCTCCATCCTAAAAACAGTCACAGAATAAGAGTCAATATTATTCTGTGTACATATTTATATATATGATAAAAATACAAAATGTATTAAATAATAACAATCAAAAGTCCAACCAGCATCCCAAGTCAAAGTAGACATGAGGAGAAAAATGTAAACCGAATTCAATACACGTGAAAAGATTTGTAAATTGAAGGTACCTTTTAAAAAAATAAAATAATATGATTTTTTATGACACAGGCCATATAAAATGTAGAATGTGGAAGGAATGAATACTGAAAAAATTTGGATAATAATACAATAATGTGAAAGAAATATAATCCTATATTACATATATAGAGGATGAAAGGACTGTGTACGTAAAAATGTTAAAACTGAAAAAAAGATTAGCTGAACCAAAAAAAAGTGATCCATTATACAGGGTGAAGAATACTGGTTATGTTACATAACTTACATAAAGTAGGCATACATGAGCACAAGAAAAATAAAAGATTTATAATTTTAAGAGGAAACTTGTTAAAACAAAGCAAAATTATGAGGGAAAAAAAATAAGCAAATCAAGATGTAATATGACACCTCGTCCTCTCGTCCTAATTATTACATAATATTCATTACAGAACCAATTTTTAAAAAAACACTCCAAGATAACTATTATCTGCCGACACTCATTCAAATGACAAAAGATATATATTATATATTTTAAAATAATAATATATATAAATAAATCGCAAAACTACTTTTTCTTCCTCGCATTTAATTTTCACCAGAGCAAAAGAGAAAGTTGGAAAACGGACTCAGGACCGATTGAATAAAGCCGATATACTTACTTATATAATGTAATCGTATAGGAAACATGTAAGCCAGCCTAGCTTTAGCATAAAAGAAAATGTCAAAGTTCAGGCTTAATATAGCATGGGGCTTTCGAAAAATATTTTCAGTGTAATTCCAATTATGATGTAAAATTCCAGAATGGACGTGATTAGTGCTTCGTACAATTAAAAATTGTAGACTGTTTAAGTGTGGTTTAAATTACTGCATAAATAAATAGATAATATTGTAAGTAGTTGTTCCAAAAAGATTATGTCAGCCGAAAAATCCAAAGAAAGTGAAAGTCCTTTTGTCGTTCCCTCATAAATAAAATTGACTGAAAAAAAATTAAATGGAAAAAAATACTATTATATTATATTAGATAAGTAAATGAACTACTTTAGACTGTGCGATTGGGACGTACTGTAAGTAGAACGCTTTTCGCAGGAATGTAGCCAAAACTCAATTAAAATAATTAAAGGAGAGATGATGATGATGATGCGGGGGGAAATACTAAAAATAGTAATAAATGAAGAATATGTTTGTAGTAGCGTGTAGCCTAACTCAGAATCTGCTATATAATATAATATAGACTATATCAAAAAAATAATATCAAGATATTACATAATTTAAGACAATCAATACGTCTAGTGTACATGAATGCCATAAACATACACACACTCACACAATAATATAAATACGAGTCTATTTAGTACACATACACCGTGTGTTGATGTTGTGATCTCTAATAAAGTAAATAAGAAAATTAGTGTAAGTACAGATATATAGGTGTGTGTCATATCCAGTACACAACTCCACTGTTAAGAATATGATGTAAAACTTTTTAGAGACCAAAAGAAGAGGTTCAACTGGAAGAACTTTCACTGCTTCGCATAAACAAATCATTAAACAAAATGATGTATAAATCGGGAAAAAATGTGTCTCTCATGTTTAAAGTTAATCCAGAAAAAAGTAACAGTCGCAATAAGAATGATTTGCTTTCGTAGTCTGTATTTTAGAAGAGTAAAGAAAAGAAGAAAGGTAAAAAAAGAGAAACGGTAATGTGATTCCTCTCTGGTCACTGCCAAAGACCCAGCTACTCAAATGTTTAACTCTAAATATTTATGAATGTAATTATTTCCACATTATTATCCTCCTCCTCTTCCTCTGAATTCGAGTCTATCTTGTATTTGGCTCTCATGATTTTTCCCATAAATTGTTCTGACCTAATCCAAGCCCAACTTTAACTTTCCATGGCAAGTGAAAAGTGCAAGGGGAAAAAAACTTTTTAGATTGAAGGATTCCGTGCACATCAATCTAAAGGAGAAAGTTTTTTTTCCATGTCCTTTGTAATGTAATTTCTCTTCAATTTCTTTGTCGTCACTTTCTGCTATTGTCTTTCCCTTCAATTCTACTGTGTTGTTTGGTGTTTCTCAATATATCATTAGTTGTCTCATTCTATTATTTACATGTACATCACATAATGATGCGTGTGTATATTTGTGTGTGTAAGAGAGTCATAGACACGATAGGAACAGAAAAAAAATATACAGGAGAAAGCAATCAATGAACGCGCGGCTTTCAGTTCACACACACACACTATCGCTTTTCACTTGTACAATTCGAAAATAAAAATTCTCTTTCAAAAATAAAGAAAAACTATTTTTGACATTTGATAATCAAAAAAATGATGATGACTCACAAAAAGAGTATTCCTATACAAAATGAAAATAATAGATGCGCCTCTCAGACAAATAAAGAAAAAAGAGTATACAAAACTTGAAGTGTTATGGAAAAAAAATTATATTTCATGATTACAAAAATACAATCGGCTTGACGTTCAAATTAAATATGGAAAGAAAAAATTATGGACAAGTGAGGATGGGCAATTGTGCAGATATTTGTGAATTAACAAATGTGCTTGTAAGTATACGCCATAACTAAATACTTAATTGTACCTACTATACACTCACTTAATTGATAAAAAAATATAAATAGTCAAAAAAAGTCGTATGTAATAAAATATTTAAAGGAACCCCATATAAATACTTATGGTACACGACATATGTACACGTAGCTGTGAAAGACTGTGAAAGAAGATAAAATGATGATGAGCTGTTGTGATATCATAAAAAATGAAAATATACACAGATTAAAAAATTTGCATGGTTATGGAAACAATATAGTATGAAATGATGATGATGCATACCAAGTGTAGATATGTGTAGACCTGATAACAATCTGAACGTGTAAATATAGAGTATTTATTAAGCGCTAATTCTATGTGTGCACACTCAAATACAATACAATATTAATAGGATATTGAGTTATCGTTTAAAAAATGTGAATAAAAGCTAAAAAAATTCCAAATTAAAAACAAAACGGAGATTGAGATTCTTGTCATTTCATTTTCATCTTCAATAGTTGAAAGAATTTCACAAATGAGCGAAAATCCATTGCTATAGTCTGTTGTCACGGAAATTCTGGTAAAACAAGTTCGCAAAAGATTGCAAATGTGAATTCAAATGCAATTCAAAAATTTGAATGATGAAGAAAATAATTTTGCAAATTCAACGCTAAGCGTTAGTACAATTAATTTCAGTTTAGCCATGAGTAAAATGATAATTCGCTTCAAAATGACTAATTAAAATAGATTCAGATAGGGATGAATGTGATCAATACAAAAAATTAAGTCCTTATTCCCGTCACACACACGCACAATGTATCCAACCGGAGTTCAACATTACCCCCGAATCCCCGTGAGGTCTACCTATGCGCCCCATTCTCATCATCACAGTCCCTCCTTGGGCAAGTATGCAGCCAGTTTCACAACAACTCCACTCCTCCGAAATGATTCTCTCCTCATAGCCAACAAATTCCGAGAACTGGAGAATGAACTGTACAGTTACAGACTAGGGAGATCCAGTACAGTCAATTATTTACCAATATCATCTTTAGCAAATACAGTGTCAAAAAGAAAACCCTCTGTTTATGCCACAAGTTCCGGTTCCATTCTAAGTCCTCCTGAAAGTAGTCCCAGATTACATTCCAGGAAGGATATTACCAATACCAGCAGTAGTAGTACTAGTAATAGAAAACCAAAGAGTAAATCTGGTCTGGCTAAAAGTTCCAAAGTTAAAACGACAGCTCGAAAAATCTCAGACAAATCCCTCACTCAGTTGTCAACGACCGTCAAAAAACTCAAGGTCATTGGGATCACAAATCATGTTCGTCTATCCAAGTCAGCACACTCTTCAAGTAAAAGTAGTAAAGGAAAAATGGACAGTGGATCAAAATTGACTCTCTCAACTCCGTCCACTCGACTGTCAAATCAAGGGACCACAAAAGGGTCCAAGTCATCGAGTACCAAAAACAAATTCCAAGACCCAGTCTCAATCCCTACAGACAAATATGGATTAGATGTCAAGGCAGGTCAAAAAGGGACAACGAGTAGAAGACAACGTGGAAGTATATCAGCCAAAAATTCTTCAACAGTTAATGCTTCGTCCGAAGTTCATCATTCAGACTTTGCTCTCGTCAGTACAAAAGTAAGGAAAAGAAATTCAGAAGCATGTCGATCATCCACTTTGTCAACAACTCCCAATATAAATACAGACTCTCCTGGGTCATCCAAAACAGTGGGAATGGGAGGAACCGAAAATTTCAAAAAGGATAAAAATGACAGTTCACAAATTACCAAGAATTTCCCAGTGGATGAGGGTCAAGAGAATCGGACAGGAAGTAGTGTAATTGAAAGTAAAATAATTCCTCCTCTCCCAGCAGCCCCTCGAAAAGGGATTTTGAAACAATCCAAAAGTAGGAATTATCCAGTACTGGCGGATGTTGGGTTGTGTACTGTACAACCCGGGACTAAAGAGTGGACAAATTATTGGGAAAGATATGATGCAGCTTTGGCAGAGTACAAAAAAGTAGAGGCAACTTATTTGGAAGAGAATCCAGAGTACAAACAGGATATTGACAGGTACTCCAAAGAGGCTCAGAGATTGTCCCTTGAAGAAGCCATGTTTCGAGATAGGTATATCTTTCAATCATTAATTCGATGCATTTTTTCCACTCTGTTATTCTATTATTAAAAGTTGTACTCTTTTTACACAGTATCGGACTGGAAGTGGCCAAAGCAAATCCACCAAGAATTATTCTGAGTCCCGGTTGTAGGGCTCCGATCCCTCAATCGTTTTGTTTTTGACCGACATGGTGGAGCGAATGGTCTGACAGCCTACTTGTCCTCTGCTGGAACAGATGGATTCCGTCTGGAAATAGATGTACACAATAATGACCCAGACTCCATCACAATTCAAAAAGATTTTAATCTCATGAAAATTCAAGTTTCCATTGACAAAGGAGGAGCACACAAATACAAGAGTATCATTATAGGGGTCCCGGGTGACTACGACATAAATGACCTTCAGGTTTATCCAATTGTTAATGGATGGCTCATTGTGGGCTCATTGGAGACGAATGAAAAACTCAAAAAACGGCTGGGACGAGTTGAGCAGTATCTTTTTTCTTGAAAAATTAATTAGTGTGTGTATGGTATGCGATTCATATTAAATGCAAAATTTTGAATTGATCTCTTGTTCTTTTTTTATAAAAAATCTTTTATTCTGCCTAAATAAATAGGAGATAAAGAGTCATGGGGGCGGTGAAGACATAATATGTTGTATAAAATAGAAAACGAAATAACAGTACAGTATTCATCTTTGTTTGGCACGTATTTTTACGTAGGGAGGTAGTGGAGGAGAATAAAAAACAATTTCTGGAAGTATCATTCATATAAAAAATATACATAATGTTGTGACTGGAATCAATCTAACGAAAGGACATAGGAGGAGTTTTGTAGACAGATCCCTTATACATTAGGAAGAGAAGGGTGGAAGGATGGTTGGTAGGTTTGAGTATACTTTGACAGATAAATTACTAGTCGAAGATTATTTCAAAAGTGAAATTCCTCTTGGGTTTTAGTATCCGTAGTGAACACCGAATCCATCAAAGGTCAAAGTGGCAACTCCAGGGCTCACTGGGCTGTAAGCAACACCCAAAAGACTTCCACTGGCAACCTTTGTGGCATGGGCAACCTGAGGAGTATAAGCATAACGCTATATAGTTTTGAACAGAGTCCAAAGGAAGGGGGACGAAAAAATATAAGAAAATTTTAAATATCTTGAAAAATAATTTGTACAGCGTCTTCAAACTAAAAGGTTTGTCAATCTTTCCGAATATTTCCAAAACATTTCTTCCCCACATACAGCATCAATGGGAAAATATTTCCCATAAATTCCCTTCCGAAAACATTGATACAACTTTTAGTTTGGATACCCTATGTATGTAAAAATAAAAATAGTTTTCCTTACAGCTGGACTTGCGTAGGCCACTGGGGCGTGAACTTTGGCCACGGCTGGAGCGTAGGCAGGCTGAGCATAGGCCACTGGAGCGTGAACTTTGGCCACGGCTGGAGCGTAAGCAGGCTGAGCATAGGCTACAGGGGCAGCAGCGACCTGTAATTGATTGTAGTTTAGTAATTATCCAAAATTCCATATTTAAATGCGTTAAACTCTCTATGGATTGTGGCTTACAAGTGGAGCGGCGGCCTTAACGACAGGGGCGGCGGAGTAAACGGCGGGGACAGCTGCGACCTGTGAATAACCATACTTTTTACGGTTTGAAGAATCCAAGGAGGAAAGCAGAACAAATTGTTTCGTTAAATTTTTTTCTCTACTACTCAAATCTAATCGGATTTCTCCATGGACTTTCCCTACTACACAATGTTTGAAAAAGTGAAAGTTTTCTTACGGCGGGTTGAGCATAGGCGGGTTGTGCGTAGGCGACGGGGGCGGCGGGTTGAGCATAAGCAACAGCCTGTGGGTAAGCGTAATGCTATTAATGTTAAGAGGAAAGAGAACAAATTGACTCATTAAATCTTTTTCTCTCCCTGTCTCTCACCACAAGTTCCATCTTTCCCTACCCGTTTTTTCAAAGACTCAGTAAATAAAAATAAATAGGAATCAAAAACTCACTGCAGGTTGGGCATAGGCAACTGGAGCAGCGACCTGTGAATAACCATACTTTTTAAAGTTTGGAGAACAAAATCACTGATCAAATAATCTATTCTTTCATTCAAAATCCCTCCCAAAAATATTTTTTTCTCTTTTACCTTAGCTACGGCGGGTTGGTAAACTGCTTGTTGGTACACGGCGGGTTGAGCAGCGTAAGCAACCTGTTGGGGATGGTAGGCATAGTGCTTTTTGTTATCGAAGAAGAGAGAGTATAAAAAAGATTCTATTAAATTTGTTCACTACATTGCATTGAAAGATGCCACACACACACCGGCCTCTCCACATTTTTTATATAAAAAGAAAAAAATTTCTTACAGCTGGAGCAGCAGCAACACCAACGCTGTAAGCTGGGTTCGTGACCCTTGTGTCAGTTTTACGAACACTGGAGAAAGCAGAGTCGACAGCCTTCTGTTGATGGGACACAGTGCCGAGTCCTCCAAATCCAAGACCACGAACAGTTTGTTCACTTTGAGCTCCTACATGTTGATCCACAACAACTCCGGCTTGAGCAGCCACGATCAAAGTCAAGAGAAGAGCAGCCTAAATAAATTTCAAATATACGTATTAAAAAAAGTTTTTCAAAAAACCGGTTAGCACACACGGAAATTTTTTTCTATTCTTTCACTGCTGTAACTTCCACTTTCAAACTTGTATATACTTTTTTTAAAAGAACCAAGAAGTTGTTGTTGTTCCATTTACCTTTGAAAACATTTTGAAAAAGTTGTGCTAATTTTTTTCTGTTTCAGCCTCTCACAAATGAAAAAAAGGGTGAGTGAACAGGAAGAGAAATAAAAATAAGTACACACGAAACAAAAAAAAGTTGGTTAGTTGGAGCGGTGAGGAGTGAATGAGAATTAATGACGGTACAATGGCTCAACTTGGTTTTTATAGCAGGTCAGCAGGGCGTTTTTAGTTTAACATTGCCTTTATTCTTAGGTCCACAGTGACTCTCCTCCTTCACAGTTGAGGAAAAAAAGTACCTCCTTCTTCTTCATCTCCTCTTGTGCCCATCACTTCTCTACTGTGTGTGTGTGTGTGTGATATGTACAATGTTCATATGTCAGTGTCCATGCCCATGTGACAATCAACTTTTAAATAATAACTTAAATGATTATGAATTAACTCACTCTTTATAAAAGTTCAGAACATATAACATATTCATAACATGTCTCATGGATGTGGGGGTATACAGATCAATCCATATGTAAGTATCCCTCACACATACACACACACGGTATACCTTTAATTTAACCCCTTTCACTTCCACCCCGTTTGTGTATTACGTTACATTCCCCCACTGCATCAGTTCTCTCTGCGTGTGTGTGTGTGTACGAAACAGTGTGCGAAACCAATAAGTCAAGATACATAACAATATATGCACACACAATTCTCATCCGTCTGTCTTCTGTGGCCGATTAGTTACCTAGATTTAAATTATAACTTTACACAAACTCCACTCTACACTCTGTAGCTGAAGGAGTAATGAGCACTTATACCTTATGCCTTTCTTTTGATCTGATCACACACACACACTCGTTCACTCTCACTCTCATACACACACTCACACACACACAATCATGATTAGGAGAACTCCAATCTCATAAAATTACACATTGTACACAAACACATACACACTGATACATATCATTGGTAGTCATGCTTCTATATTGTATTCATATGGGCAGTCGGCATTAATTCAGACAACAAGAGAAGGAGAAAAGACAGGAGCAGAGAGCAAACCACAACCGGCCTTTTTGCCTTTTTGAATTCAATTTACTCTGTCATATTATTATTGTACTAAGAGAGCTTTTGCTAATGATGCAATTGGGATATTACATGATTTTTTTTGATAATTATTTTCATGACCCCTTCCCTCTCAAACCTATATATATATACATATATTATGTAAGAGCAGTTTGTGTGTGTGTGGAGGAGACTGGGAGTGCATGAGTCATTAGTCATCATTGTCATGAGGAGTGTCTATTTTTGATGGTGGAATTTTAACATTTTGGAGACGACGCTCACAATCCTCTCTCTCTCTACTCCACTCTTCTTTTTGACTGTGCGCAATTTAGACAATTAGGAGAGGAGGAATCTGTTCAGTGGAAAAATTGAAATAATTTGTAATTTAAAAGTTATACATTTCACAATTAATTTTGTTCCCCTGTGGACTCCTTCGCTTCACATTTTGTGTGTGTTGTGTGGATAACTTTATTTTACAATTTTTTCCGTAATGATATCCCTTTTTTGACTTCCCTTCACATTTGACTTTGGTCAAAATTAACCCCAAAGGCTTTTTTACATTTTAATTCTCCTCCCTCCCTTCCCCTCTCTCTCCATCTGAGGTGATTCATCTCATTCAATACATTTCATAATGGAAGAATGAAAGTGTTGTGCAATAAATCCATGAAAAGTCAAGAGAGTCCAAATGAGTTAAATAGTGTCTTGTGCCTCACATCACATCATCAGTGTCCCTTTTCGGTGATGAACAAATCCGTCAGTTAAGTTGACATGTGAAATGGAGATTCATTAACTCTGAATGTTTCATTTGAGAGTGATTAGTGAGATTAGAAGAGCAACAGATACACACACGTACACAAATTTCTGTCTCCTCATCCGAATTGGACTAACACAATCATTATTTATTACACCAACGAATTGAGCTGCATTCGGCGGCACACATTTTCTATATTCCGCACATTTAAGGGTACACCTCAAAATTCTCTATCATCAATCAAAAAAGATTTGACTCCAACTCTAAGGAATCCAGGCCTTTGCTTGTGTGCCCCTCTTTTTGTTTACTCTGCTCTGAACCAATTTTTAGCCGAACTCTGACACAATAACACAAAGTCATTGACCATTGAGTATGTGATATTTTGATCTGCATGTGAATTTGACACATAGGTCAGTATTTGGGGATCCTCCCCAAAAATTCCATTGACTTCTGAGAGTGCGTGTGTGTCTGTTACAATTAGGCTGAGTGGATTTTGATAAGGATCTCAATTAGAAAAATTATATAAGGTGGATGATTTTCTTCTCTCTCTCTCTCTCTCTCTCTTCTTGGGGTGACGTAATGTCTATGTGTGCTGAGGGCAGGGTGTGCTCACTGTATGAGCACATTGCACACACACACATGCAGAGTGGTACATACATATGTAAAAGGGAATTCAGTCACCACATGACGTTTAATTGTCTTGTTTAAATTCAACAACTTGCTCTTCCCTCCCGATAATTATTATCACCACCACCACAACAACCACCACCACCATAAGAGTTGACTAGTAGGAGACAATTACACACCCCAAATAAAATCATTCCATTCAATACGAAATGATTGCATCCAAACTTTATTATTGCCTCTCCCTCTCCTCATCTTGTACAGCCATCTCCAGTCAATATCCCAATAAATGAAATTCTCTTGAGTCGATATCTAGGAGATCAACAGCAGCAAACAACAACAACAGCATGCAGCTGTCCATACAAAATCCTTTTACACTCACCATAGAGACGATGAGGAAGGAGTCATTGCATAATTTCAGAGTAATGTATTCACCTACATTTAATTTTGAGTCAGACACACACACACACACACACACTACACTCTCACTGGTGAGTGAGTATTCTTGAACAGCAGGCATTTCTGAGTTCTGTTTTGTATTAGCAGACTGCATTAAGTCACCCTCCAACTTGGTCAACACACGTACACACAAGTCATCATCATGATACCTATTAAGTCTCCATTGTCATGATAGGTGGATAATTCATTTATAATAATTTTCAGAGTGAGGAGGGGACTGACTGTCATCACAGTCTTATTTCAAACATTCTTATTTCATATCTTGACCATTCCTGAGACATGTCATTTATCTTCCTCTCTCTCTCAGACTGACGCTTAGTTTGAGAGAGAGAGAGACTCTTTCATCATTTTCTCGTTAAAATAAAGGGAGTATTTAATTTGTAGGAGACAACTGTCCTCCAGAACCTTTTAAAAATCACTTAATAATTAATTGGCGACGAGGGGCAGAGATACAGACTATTATTCAACTCTTATATAATATGACGACCGCAATTAAAAACTTGTAGTCAATGACTGCCACATATGCAAATTGGTAATCAATCAGTGAGACAAGTCAGGGAGAAGAGTTGTGCGTAAGACTCCTTGACAGTTTTTCCAGGCTACGTTTTAATTGAGTCATGCAATAATGTTCAGTGTCCTTACCATTTTTTTCCTTTTGTAGCGCTTTTACCTTCTCATGTCAGTCGACATGACACGGCCCAGTCAAGAATCAGTCGAGAGAGAAAGGTAGTCTGTGTACGTGACTGTGTAGCCAGTGTCGTTAAGTAGTATCGAAGAGATCTGATTATATATTAACATATCAGAATTACAAGGAATACAGTGTGATTACTGCTGAATGAACATTTTCAAAAAAAACATTCGTACTATTATTCCAGTCAACCCACAATCGATTATCTGCCGACGTTAGTTGAAGTTCATGTGAATCACAGTCGAATTAATTCAAATTAGACTAAATATATATTGCGCAAGTTTAACTGAAAAAAGGAAAATATCACAAAATATCACCGATAACTCCGTTTTCCCATGAAATCACAGTTTGAGACAGATTAACGACAAAAGTGCGTGTAAAAATTAACAATGTTACACAAAGTAAGATTCGTTTTGTGCTTCCAATTTTAGGCTAATCATTGAATGTGATCATTTGAGGATCTTCTTAAATTTCCAATGGAACAATTTTTCGTTTCAAATCGGTATTACTCGATGAATTTACAGTGCAAGTTTGTAAAGAAAGCTGCCTCTCAAAATCTTTTTTTTGAATGACAGCTTTATTAAAATTATACTACTGGATTTTATTTTTTTTAAAAAAATCTGTTCACAATGTAAAATTGTGAGAAATTGAATTCTAAACCAATTAGATAACATTATTCAGAGGACTAATGCATTGTTTGTTCATGTCTCTTGAATCTTGACCGGTGACTGATATCAAAAGCAAGATTAAGACCCACTGCCGCTCCAGAAAAAGGCAATGGAGAAAATAAAAGTGGGTTTTCAACTTATGAAAAATATAATTGTCATTGTTGTCTGTCACGTTGAGCCTGATTATTGTCACTTGTGTACACAGTACACACACTTGAAGCTAATTCTCTAACAAAAAAAGGCAGACTTTTCTCCAACTTAAGTGGGTATCTATTGAATATGTTGTACAAATATTTTACTAACACTTTTAATATCATAATTCTATTCATTCCCACTCTTCCTCAGAGTCACTTTCATTCCCTTCCCCCCATTATCTTTTGATTGAATGACTTAATATCGAAGGAATTTGAGATTAATTACTTCAAACTACTATTAATGAGAGAGAATTAAGTAATCCCTTTCGTCCATAACCTTGAAATAAAATGCAATCTTCTTTACATTAAATAATCTTCACTTTTTTCCTCTCTTCTACTTTCAATTTTCCTCGACCTCAAATGCCCAACACACACACACACGAAGACACATACCAATTGCTGATGATGGAATGTGGAGGAGTGTCACCCTTTAAAATCCTCTACCTAGTCATTTTCTAAACTGAATTAAATGTCATTATTACAATTACACATTGACTGGCCAAAAAATCAGTCTACATTCAATACAAGTTTCTACTAAATGAAGGAGACGAGATATACTGTATGTATTATGTGTCTGTTCATTGAACAGGATTTTTTTGGATGACGTGTGTGTGTAGGATTGTCTCAGGATTCTTGTCAAAAATTTGTACGATGACGAGATACCAGGAAAAATCTAGTAACGTCACTGTCCACTCCTGTACATATGCAGACAAAGTAACAATTTACACAAGATAAAACGCCATGTGTATCTCTCCAGAGGTATAACAAATTTTCTTTCTATAATATGAAAAAAGAACCACTCGCTCTTCAAAAACAAATAGACTAAGTAAGTGTACAAGATGTGGATATCACTCAACAATGTACATGAGAGTAAATAGACTTGAAATGTATCAACTTCATTGATATAATTTTCCCCCGTATGTTTGTACTAATTTTGGCCTCTCCTCTCCCTTCTCTATGAGGGTTGGGTCAAAGTTTTAAGCCTATCCATATCTTCTTAAAGCCTTACTACAATTGACAATTCATTTTTTTGGACAAAACTTTATTTACTTCCCCCTCATTCTCTACAGAAGAAGGACTGCGACTGCAAATGTGTAAATGTTGGGAGAACGTGCGAGGGTATGAATGAATGCAAAAAATAAAGTAATACTATTTGTATGCACATCATCATCTAAACAAGTTAGTTTGTGTATTATGATTTTTAATTCGATTTGAATCAGAAGACCGGTCATGGTCGTCATGAGTCATCACTCTATCGCTCTCTCAGAGAGAGGATTACTTTGTACAAAAATAGTTATGTACACACACTATAGTACACACATATTACACGGATATACTACGTGTGTGTGGAGCGTGGATATTTATGAGGAAGGAAGACGTTCGAGTTAAAGGCCTTCAAAAAAAATTAGCTTCACAACTAATATGAACGTAGTTTGGCGTGGATCACGTCAAATGTCATTTAGCAGAAGCCTAAGAACGCAGGGCAGAAGAAGAGAGAGAAAACAAGTCGTAAATAGATTATTTAAAGAAACTTTTTCAACAAAACTATTTATTCTCATTGTATGAGTCGGGCCGCCGTCGTCGTCAGTCAACTCAATTTTTTTCCCTCCTCTCTCCCTCTACTTTTCTTTCTTTCTTCCTCTTTTTTATTGGTCGTCATCAAATCAAAGCATCATCACCCACCCACGCACTCATATCCTCAACCTCCTCCTCCTCATCCATATCATCATCAGTCTTTCTTACAAAGTCCCTTTAAATAAATAATAAGGTCAAATAGCCAGTCTCCCCTCCTCTGTCCATCCTATATTTATTTATTTTCTTGTATATATATTCTACAGCCACAAGTCCAAGCTCCCAGTCTTGTCACACTCCTCCAAGTATCAAACTTATAAAAACCAACTCATCCAAACTCAACTTGGTCATTCTTCCCCCAAACTTTGCTCCAGACAGTCAGTGACAGCTCTCCATCAAACACTTCCACCGCCACACATACACGCACCCCAAGTCAACCTTCTAGTGATTTTTCCTTCTCTCCCTCTCTCCAGTTTTGTCAAGGGTCCATTTATCAACACACAAACGCCAAACGACGGGTGAGTTTAATCAAACTTAATTATCTAATCCCATTCAAATGAGATTTATTTACACTTATTTATCGTAATTGATTCTAGAAAATGAAGTTCTACTCCAAAGTGTCTACACTACTGAGACTTCTCATCCTCCTGGAGTTGACCCTGTCACCCTCCGCAATGCCCACTTCACAACTGAATTCCCCCGTCGACTGTGAAAAGTGTAGAGAGTTCAATGTACTGGATGAGAGACATTCTTTGTGTTCCTTCGGTTGTTCTTTCAATGTCAGGATAACCATTCCAGAAAATGCGGACAGTGCAACTCTAGAAGAATTGGCGAATCGAATCCTTCCATTACTCCGTATAATGCGGACTCTTGACGGTCCTTCAAGGACAGGTCAAGGAAAGTCTGTACATTTCAATCCTGTCAGTGGACAATTGGAAGTTATACATCCTCCTCAGCCCCTTAGCCCTTCGATGATACCTCGAAAATCCTCATCTTCCTCGCACAGTATGGAACCTTCAATTCCAGAAGATGATAATTTGAGTGTCCATGGAAAAACAAGATTAGCGGTCAAAGACACCATTCCAAAACCATTTCATCATCATCTTCTCGTCAATGTTCAAGGGGACAGTCCGAGGGATGATATTTCTCAGGAGATGGAAGGAAGGGAGGATTTTGATTGGACAGAAGAAATGAATTCTTTTGGAGAGGATGAGACGAGGAGAAAGTCTGTCAATTCACCGTCAAATTTGTGGGATGAGGAGGAGGATTCACTCAATGAAATCCCTCATGAGATAATTGACCCTTTGACAAAGAATACTGTTGCTGTTGTTGGACCTCAACCATTTGAAGAACATGAAAGGATTAAGGGTAAAGAGTCAAATCTTTTGGAAATGTTTTACAATGAGGATAGTTCACTTTTGAAGTCGAAACGATTTAAGAAAGATTGAAAAGGGTCTTTCTAAAAATAATCAATTTGACTCTTTGTTCCACAAACTTTTCCTTTCCAACGAAATATCTTTTGTTTTTTTTATTTAAAAAAATTAAATTATTCTGGGTCGATTGAGCTGTAGTATGAGAGAGCGAGAAGAAGAATGTATGGAAACGTGTTTTTTAAAAATTTATATTACAATTTATTTGATTATTTAAAATAAGAGCCTTATGAAATGCTATAAACTCAAAATAGTATACAAATTAATTTATGATTGTTTTACATACATACAAAATTGTTTTGTTGTGTGTGTACTTCCCCCCTTTTAATTTATTGTCAAAAGGATGGACCAAAGTGCTGAGAATGTTAAATTTTAAACACAAGACTGAACTGAATTTTTTTAATGAGGATGGTAATTTAGTTGAGGAAGAAAGGAAGAAGGCTTAGTATACAAATTTGTTGTTGTTAGTATGTACAATTTTAAGTATAATCACTCTCTCTTGTTGTAGTACATATTACTCAATTTTACGAAATTTTTCTTGTGAATGTGGGAAAGGACCATAGTTTTTACATTAATTACAGAAAATTATATTTTTATACTAAATACCTGTTACTACTTGAGAGTCTAGTGTTTCCCCGTCAAGTAGCTTTTAATTAGTTTAGTCAACATTTAATAATACAAATATTTTTTTTGGAATTATTTATCAATTGCCATTCGAAAATTAGACTTGACATTGTTTTGTGCAGTCCACACACACTCCAAATACCCTGTAAAGTTGGTGTGAAACAAGTACACACAATATTCAGTCTTAATTGTCACTCCCCATTTTGATTTGTATTCCAAACCCCATGTACAAACTAACAATAAGTTTTATTCATACTGTATACAAATGTCAAATATTTATAAAGTTTCCTTCTTTACAATACAATTAAATAAAAGAAATATTACAAATTCCGTAAAGAGTTGTGCTCAATAAAAACATGAGATTCCTTTCGTTTATTCAATCCTACATAATCAATAATGTTACTCACATTTTATCACATTCGTTATGAAATTAGGACAAAATTTCATGTCCTCACATATTATCCTATTTTCTCATCACCGTATCGCCATTTTCCAATTCATTCCAGCTCAAACCTTGTTGTTGTTGTTGTTGCAACTTGCACGAACACTCCATGTCGAAATAGAGTAAATTGAATTCTTTTACATAAGCTTTTTCCTTGTCTGAAGAAAGAGGCGAAGAAAAAATTGAATGAGAACGTTAAGCGCAATGTAATAAATCCTGACATTGAATACAATCATCATCCAGGGCAATTCAAGAGTGATAAAAGAGTCGGATTAAAATTTCTGTTACGCTCAAATATTTTTATTATTTCTGTGAAGAACCATCATGTCACCTTTCTTAATAAAAAATCATTTCTTGAATGACCCCTTGTCATGTTCTCTACTTACAAATTACACATGACATCAAGTTGACTAATGAGAGAGGATGTGTGGATGTGGGTGCGTGTGTGATAAAATTGAGAACTCCCATCATGTTCTCATACGGAGAATTGTGTATTTTTTGTGATATTTAATTCTGGAATATTCCTTAGGAACACACACGATTTTACAATAAAGATATTTTTCTACACTCCTTGTTAAATTGTTTACGGAAAGTCACTTTCAGGCCCCGTGCTTCCATTGTGTATCCCCCCTCACATTCTCTGTGTGTGTGTGTTTATATATTTAGAAAAAAGTAAACAAATATTTTTTGATAGCATGTAATTCATAAAGAGTGATGTGTGTCTGAAACAGGTAAGCCAGTCAAAAGGAAGCCGTCCGTTCTTTTTTTAATAATTTCCTCTCTCTCTCTCTCTCTGGGTTTCCACATTTGTGAACATGGAAAAAACCAACAAAGGATGGGATGTGGCCAGAACTTCCCCTCAAACCCTGGACCTTGAACTAGACCCTGTCATTCATCTTTTAGTACTTATTGTATTTTTGTACACATAAACAGTCCCTTTCCATGTTTATTTTCTAAAAATTGACTTTGTTGCTTTCTAAACTGTCATTAAGACAAGAGAGAGAAGAGTTGGAGAAGTTAGTCTTGAATCGTTCATAGATAAATATTTATTATTTGTCAAAATATTTACTATTTAGACGCGCAATTGTGGACACAAAAGCTGAGAACATGGCACAGGTAAAATGTAACCGTAAATTCTCGAAATACGACCAGTATTTAATTACACCCTAAGTACAATAAATTCCGATTCCTAATTTTTTCCGATTTTAGCCCGAACCATATTTCTAGCATTTACGAACTCTGTACATTTAATAAAGAGTTATTTCTGGAAATTAACCGAATCTTGTATAATTTATTTCTTGATTGGACATTGATGTATGGATCAAAAAATGAGTTGTGTGTTTTTTTTATATTCTTATGATCATGTTTATATTTACAGCCTGTGTAAACCTTTGGTTTGTTACCCCACAATAGTTACATTTAGACAGGTTTGATGATGATGCCATTTCCAACACAAAAGCTGTGTCTGTGTTGTAACTAATCCATTTGATTGAAAGAAAAGAAGAGAGAGAGGGAGAGAGACTGGCGAGAAAAAGAAAAAAAGCTTTGAGAGTTTGGTTTGGACAGCTTAACCTGACAAATGATGTTTAAATTGCATTAACAGGCAGTCAAGGGATGTATGACTTTGTTCCACTGTTTCCTCACGAGCTGATTGAAATTCCTCCAAGAGAGATGATGATGGAACTCACATTATTCCACTTTAATACACACACACACATTAAGCAGTGATTGTGTATTGAGCACCTGTCTCCTTTACAGAATAAGCACATCATTTTAAAATGAGAGGTAAAAGAATAATGTACCCAAGTGCTATTTAAGTCTGTAGGTGAGGGTTGTACACTTCTCTCTCTCTCTCTCATGAATAATTCTTTTGCTGTTGTACAATATATAGAGCACATAATCTCTCTCTCTCCGTACAGAGAAGAGTTTTCTTTAAAAATTTGTCTCATCCATACCTACTCCAATCCACAATTTTCACACACACACACTGTAACTCTTACTGAAGAGAGGTTCAACTACAGGGGAAGATGAAGAATACATTAGCATTCCTATAGTCAAGTATAACAATATTACAGGCACACACTAATAAAACATGAGACTATTTGTATACGCCACGCTAAATTGACTTTTGCTGCTAAATTCTACGCTCAGTCAGTTCAAGCGTTTTACTCTCTCTCTCTCTCTAATACACACTGTGTATTACACAGTGTCTGTATAAGGAGTTCAATTTTTGTATAATACCAAACTCAAAATGAGTGTATTTACCTTCTGTCATACATACACACACAACGACGCACCACAATATATTTGAAGGATATAAAAGTACATAAAAACTGACAATGAACCATGAGGGGAAAAAAGAGGCTTACGACATTCGTACGATTTTGTTATTATTAAAAGATTATCGTCAAGTTCTCCCCTCTCCTTCCCCCTCCCATCCTTTGTACTCAGAGAGAGAGAGCCGAGGGTAATAAAAATGGCATGTGCAAAAAACACACTATTTTTCTTGAGGGATAGAAATGAATGGAATGAAGCTAAGAGAGACCAAGCCAGCCTAGCGGTACATACACAGTTCTCTCTTGACGAATATATCCAAACAGCCAACACAGTCTACACACACACACACCACAGTTTGTTCTGAGCAGGACGGTCAGAGAGAGAGAGTACATTAAAAGAGTCAAAATATAGAGGGGGAAAAATGGAGAATATAATGCAAAACCACCTCCTCCTATACATTATACATGCAACATTGCTATAGCACTACAATTCCGCACTCACAAACTTTGTCTACAGATATACCTTATGGACGGTGAGACACACACACACGCAGAAAGAGAGGAGAGAGAGAAACACAAAGGTTGCATTTGGGTGGTGCCTTCCCAATCCTCCTTCAAACTTGAGTTGCATTGCAACCTGAGTTAGGTTAGTTAAAAAAGCCTCACCACCGGAAACCTTGTCTCGGCTCTTTGCAGCTCCTGTCAGCCTCTCTCAAAATCATGATGACACATTCTATTTGGTGAGTCATGAGAGGCAACGACGGACGCTCCGTGCCTGAGTGTTTGTGACTGTGTAATACACTAATACACAGTGTGTGTGTGTAATCCCCCAGAATAATAAAATTAAATTCACTCCTTATCAGCCACCAGTAAAGAGAGGATAAGACTTATTCGCAAACTCTGTGAGTAAGTGTGTGCCTCCGTGTTTGTTGTGAGAGTACACAAGTCTAAATATAATTTTTGACTGTGAAGTTGTCCCCCGTCATTACAATCATCATTGCAGAAATTCCTTTATCATCTTCAAAACTGGAGAGGAGAGTGTGGTGTCATTTTGGAACCAAACTAAGTATCACTGATAATAATCAGTGTATGAACGAGTCAGTTTCGGCTTATCAAAGTCAAGTGTGTGTGTGTGTCAACTCCCCCCGTTGTGTCTGCAACACATGTGTGTGTGGGGGACACGCAGTGTAGAAAGGAAATGAGTGCTCAAGAGTAAAAGGGGGGCTTGGACGGGGACTGTAAAAATATTTATTTAATTTTTCTTCTCAACTCAAATCTCTAAGAGTTCGACTATCAGTTTATTTGCTCCTAGCAATTTTTTGTGCAGAAAGAACAAGACACCCTCAATCCATTACATTACATTTTTGACTTTTTGTTCTGATGTCAATAAAATTTTGTGAGTTGTCCCGTCAGTTTTAGTAACATTTGGTGATTGTGTAAATCCTCGTGTTGTGAGATCAGTATCAATGGAGGGGACTGGTTTCCTCGTGTTTTATTGGAACTATTTGCCAAAATATTTTTACATGACATGAATTTTTTGCAAAAGAGAGAGAGAGAGAGGGGGAAACCGGTGAAATTTTTTTTGCACAATAAATACAACGTCAAGTCGAAAATGTGGACAAGAGAAGTTTTTACCAACTAATGAAGCTGTGGTTTGATATGTAGAGTACGAGTGTGTGTATTTCATCAAGTCAGAACTTAACTAATAAAAAGTCTTCGACTTCCTTCTTGTGTACTCAGAAAGAGTGGATGAGTCGAACTGTGGATGGAGGACCAGTGCAAGTATAAAAGCAATAATAATAATGTTTGAATTTAACTTGTGAGTAAATCCAAATCCTCGGCGTGTGTTTCTTCTAGAAAAAAATGTTATGGAAAATGATACAATCAACAGGAGCAGTATAATAAAGTGGACGGAGCAGTAGAATACTCGTTTGTGGCTTCATTCCCTCCTGGGTTGAGGATGACAAGGACAACAAACGGAATATACTACACACACATACACAATATAATATATATTGAGTGTATATGAATTATATTTTGAAAAAAGTGTAAACTTGTTAGTTCATTGGTGTTGGCCGCGGCTTTTTGGACGACCACCATCATCACTCTCTTGATACAGTTGAAGGAGGAGGGGAATATCAGTAGTCAATGTCGATTTTTTTGCTGATATGGATTTATGTGATAGCAGCAGAGAAGAGGATGATTAGATAAAACTAGACTAAAAACTAGACTCAGCGAGAAAGAGAGAGAAAGACTTGCCAACAAATAAAATAACAGAGCAGAGTATCAAGGAACAACGACAGGAACCACCTCAACATATTTACTGTTTTCAATCCATTTTTGCTCATCAAACTTTAACACACGCACATTCTATCCGGAGAAGAAGTGAAGCTAAGGAAGGAGCAAAATACACAGAGAGCAGTCATCTTATCGCAAATTTTGTTCCTTTTGTGGTTCTTCTATTGTGTTGTTCAAGAAAAATTGTGACTGTCTTTTGTTTTTGTATACCTACAACTCTCAACCAACACACAAGATACATAGGCTGGTGTATGATGGATCAGTTTGAAAAAAATATGAGGATTTTTTAACGATTTGAACTCACGACTCTTGGATCATTGGTTGACTGCTGTGTGTGTGATAGATAGTTTGTTTACGACTTTTAATACTGCTGTCTCTCTCTCTCTCTGATAAATGTGGATGATTCATCCACATTCGTTCAGAGTTTATTTTAATAATTTATTTAATGCAGTCATCAACATTTGATGTTGAGACGTGTGTGTACTGCCTTTGTGAACACCAACCTCAGCCTCACCACCAACACCACTGTAGCCCCAACTGAAAGTTGTGTGTGAGTGAGTTGAACTGTCAATACAATAATTGGGCATTGTTTTTTGGTGTGTGTGTGTATGTGTGAGGGTGGTGGTGACTGCGTGTGTCTTGTAAGAATACAGTGCTCACACAATCCTCCGTCCTACTTGTCCCCTTGAGAAGTTTGTCCAAGAAAAACAAGACAAAAAGTTTTAAAATACTTCATTCTCCATTGTTCAACCCAACATTTTTTTGTTCTGGGGATTTACTACATTATTTTTCGACTGTGTGTTCCTTCTGCAAAAAAAACTTGTGAGTGAGACAGTGTGTGTGTCATTTGAAGTTTAAACGGAATTGAGAAGGAGTGTTCTTAGAACACGAATATAAAAAAAAACAAAAATGGTGAGTTTAAACCCAGACTTTCAATTTTATCTTATCACTCTCTGTACACTTACATTATGTTATGATTATTGTGAATAATGCGCGTGTTATGCAGTTTTGAAAAAAAAACACAGAATTGAACTCTTCTCGCCTTGAATGAAATAGAAAGGAGTATTTTACAAAAAAGGCAATGACCATACGAGAGGCACATACTACACACACACAGAGATTGCTATGGTGTTTGTGTGTGTGTGTATGATTTTTTGATATTTGGCTGGCAGAAGCAAAAGTCGTCAAGGCAGTTTTTGGGTGGTTGAATTGATATCGAGGGCTGAAGCCTCTCCTCAAAATCTGATGACATGTTATTACATTAGATTATTATATTATTTGTTCTAGTTGCTGTAGGTTGTGTACGTCACTTGTCTCTCTCTCTCTTTCTAGCAGAGCCTTACCCTAGCAGAACAGACGTGTGTGTGTGTACATGGGAATGTGTGTGGATGAGTGTGATATAAGATTTCTTTTATATAAGACATACATGGAGAGAGATAGGAGAGAGATGGCAAAATAGGAGTTAGAACGAGTAAATGGACTGACACATTCAGTACTCTTCTCTCTTTCTCTTCATTGCCGATGTATCCATTACACATTACAGATATTACTTTACACTCTCTGATAATTATACCTTGCACTTGAACACAGGACTCAGTCTCTGTGTATGTATGTGAGTGTGACTCTCTTTTTTAACTTTTTCGACGAACCAAAATGGGGATAGTCAATTTCAAAATGAAAGGTTAGCTCAACCATAAAAATCCACAGGCACTTTTGTCTCTCTCTCTCTCTTTCTGTGTGTGGAACTACAAAGGGGATGAGCTAATAGGTTTCGATACAGATGCAGTCCATTAGCCATCCTCTCAATCCCATTCCTCTGTAGGCATTGAAGTCAGGACATTTATCCTTTCTCATCATCAACCTCGTGAGTCACATTCTTCTGTCTGTCCTACAGTCATCCCGACTCTTACTCATTCCAACACGCAGAGAGTAAGATGAGAGAGAGAGAGAGCACTTTGCACTGGATTCACCAAATTATTCATCAATGACAAAGATCAGTGTGTGGTGATCATAGATCATTCCATGATGATTTTTGAAAGAAATTTCTCTATTATCAAAATATGTCAAAACTCTCTCTCCCTCTCTTATTTGTAATAGAGATGTAGAGTGTGTTTGTGTGTACACATTTTGTGAATGTTAATTTAAAAAGGATATATAAACACATCCAGTACAAACAGACTTTGTGTCGTCACATTTTTTGTAGCGATGAATAAACTACATAATAACTGACAAGGAAAGACTTTGCCCTCTCTCTCTCTGACGATGTGACTACAGACGAATGAAAGAGCCTACAGAAATAAAACTGGCGGTGGTGTCACGAACGCAATCTAATTGACTGTACAGATATTTATCCTCCATCCGATTCTACAATTCATACAAGTGGAAAATGAAAACTAGAAAAAATTGGATTAAAGAATTTCCTCTCTCTCCGTCTCTGTCTCCATGTTATACAAGAAGATAAAAAAAATCCTGATGTTCACTGGATTACTACAAGAATAATGGGTGAAGGGGAAGGAGGAGAGGAAGGCATGAAATGACATTTGGGATAATTACACATTCCCTGGTAGTCTAGCGTGGAGAGACCCACACCAATTTCTCAATTTTCTACATCCAAATATCGCACGTCTCCCACATTCCTCCTCCACTCTTTTCTAAATTTTTGTCGCTTTTTTTTCGGCTCAAGAATTTTCTAGACGAGCTTTGTCAGTCTTTTCTCTCCCTCTCTTTCTCTTTTTCTTCAGTTGGTCCTAACTTTTGACTGTGTAAGACAAATCAAATTAAAATTAAAAGTTAATAATCATCATTATTATGGACGCAGTGACAGTGGAAAGGAAATTATTATGATTATGTATATATTTTTTTATATCTCCGGTTCAAATTAGATATCAAGACGCAAAATCTTGAACACGCAAAATTTCCTTACGTATTTACAATGTCACATTTGTGTACTTATGTCTCAAAGAATATCTCTCTCTCTCTGAGATTGAGAAATTGTACGAAATGGACAGTGTTTTGTTCCAACTCAACATTACATTCCATCCCCCTTCCCTCCTCCTCCTCATTTCCCTTTTAGTTTGACACACATGTTGTGACTGAAATATTTTGAAGGGAAAAGTGAGTCTTATTTTTTTTAATTTTGATTCCCTTCACCTCCTCCCACCATAAATATTCATGGGTTGAGTGTGTACACAAACAACAACAAAATAATAGATATTTGAACGAGGTGTCGTCGGACTAGAATACAAAATACTGTGAGGGCTTGGTACTTAAAGAGGCGACAATTTTAACCCTCCTCTCCACTCAAATGACAGCAAAGAAATCTTAAGGAGGAGGAAGAAAACATTTACTCAGGACAGACCGTAACAGTCTTGTAATACAGATAGAAAAAAGTGAGGCTCATTTTTTGTGTAATGATATTGAAATTGTCACTCTCACTCTCTCTCTGTATCTCTCTCTGTGTTTGGTTCATCTTGTCATGTCGACGAGACTTTGCCACGTGTAAATCATATTGTCTTGTCATTTAAATGAGGCAGGACGAGACAGGAGAGGGACCAGGGCAGGAAGAACAATGACAGCAGACATTTAGACATTTGTGTGTGAAGACAACATAATATGTTATATATTATTGTACACACACAAGCAGCGGAACTACATTCACATCTGAGTGAAATAGTGTGTGTGTGAAGGAGAGAAGAAAAGATCTGATAATTTTGATTTTGTCGTCCCCATACCGACACTACACTTTGACAAACACAGACACATACACAGGACACAAGGGGGAGAGACGGAGAACGGAACTAAATGGAGAATGGTGATTTATTCACGCCAACAACTTATTGTGAAGGTATGACTTGACAATGGGCTCGAATTTGACAAAACACTCGACATAGAGTCAAGGATAGGAGATCATGTGTGGAAAAGAAATTTTTGAGATCACATTTTATCCATTCTCCCATTTCCCTGCTGTTGCAGCTGCTATGTTGCTAGTTAGGAGACAGCCGAATTTTTATACACAGAAGCTACATCTCCGTCTCTTTGGTTCGTTTCCCTCGTTGTTTTGCATGCGAGGATAATAACAACACTCCCCCCTTCATTACTTATCCCTGACAAAATCTGTGTTACGAGTAAAAAATGCGGTTGAGATAATAATTTTTTTGTACTACATCCATCGTACTAGAGTAAAATGTGGAGGACAAGGAATGGATGTGTAGTCAGTGAATGGAGAGTGTGTTTTTCCTGTTTCTCTCTCTACAAGTAAAGTATAATTTTGCATGTAGTTAATATAAGACATTGTAGAAAATAACACGGAAATACATTTTTACACATTATCTGAGTGTGTGTAAAAGAAAGCTGAGTCTTTGGCTATTTCTCGACATTTGTCGTTTCCTTGTGTCCACAGATGTGTGTACAAGTAAACATACATCACACACACACACGTCTATATAGAGTAATTGAGAAGGAGAGAGAATAACGGGACTTTGGGGGAGAAAAAACTTATTAAAGTGATTACCATATGTTTCTCCTAAAGATGTATTGACAGAGAGAAGGAGGGCGAGGGAGAGAGGGAGAGGAGGAGGAGGTAGAAAATCAAAATTAAAATTAGAGGGGAGATAAAGATCTGTGGTGTGGAAATGATCGTACACAGCGTACAATATAGTAATATAAATATATATGGGGGAGAGTGTGTTTGTGTGTGATTGCGGAATTTTCTAATATCTAATAATGATAATGATCGGATAATCTTCTCTTCTGCTCAGCACGTAATTTAATGCGATGCGTCGTGCATTTACCAATTTAAATATGCTCACATCCATGTATTCGCCTGTTTTGTATAAAAATGTGTGTGTGTGTGGATGGACGCAGAGCAGCTTGAAATCAGTGTGTCAGTGTGTATTAGTGTGTGTGTGTGTGATGGGAGCGTTGCAGATTCTAATAAATGTGGTTTTAAAATCTTTTTATCTTGTGATAATTTAAAATCAGAAAGTTAAGTGTGTGCCCATCAAATCCTCCCATAGAATGGAGTATGAGATGTACAAGGGATTCTGGTGATCTTCGTGGCTGCTTTAACATCTCAGCTGAGACTGTGTAGTTGTAGGAGAAGTTGTAATGTCATTGAAAGTATGGTTGTTGGCTACTAGTATTTAGCGGTGTAACATTAACCATTAACATTGCATATATATATCGTACACTTGGCCTATTGTTAATAATAATGTAAGTTTGGGGTGTAGGATAACAGGATTAAAAGGATGCGCTGTTTGAGATGAAAGCCAAAGTGGCACTCATTTTTTTTATACTCTTCTATCTATCTCTTCTTTTCTGACCAATTTCAAGACCAAACTTTTACTTTTGCTAGGTTAAAATTCAAATTTCGCCAAATGTGTGTATTATCCGTCTGGCCATCCTCCCCAACGTGCCACAAACACACACACACAATTGTGAAGGAGGAAACTGAGCGGAGAACCTTTACGATTGTTAATGCAGTAGTAGTGGCCATGGCTTGTTAGCAATTGTACAATAATAGAGAGAGAAGATATTAAACCACAATACCGTATTTTGTAAATTAGAGAATATCTTTCTTCAGAAGTTCATCCTAAAACATTTATAGACTGGCCAGTATTACGGTAGAAGTATTTTATTATAAAAAACGGCAGATCCACACACACACAAAGAGAGGTTTGTACTACAAAAGAATCTTTGTGTGGAGGAATGAGACGGAAAAATTCATCAAAAATTATGTGGTTCGGCCTGACTACTCACCAAGTCCATTTGTGAGGAGGAGGAGGGGAAATAAATATATATCGCATCTTGTGTTCTTCACCTTGTCTCTTTTGGAAATACATTTTTTGATATACCTACTAGTACACAGATAATATAATGTTGTTGCCATTTTTACGTCAACTCGAACGAATCCAATATGACTGATCCTATCCTTGCCTTTGTCTCTCTTTGCCTCTGTGTACGTGTATGTGTGTGTGTGTTTGTGTCGTGTCACAGCCATGGGCAATTAACCCAGTTGTCTCAGCGCGACAATCTCTAATTTTCTGGTAAAACTTACAAAGCGTAAATACCATTTACAAAGTAGAGGAGAATGAATTTACAATTTGTTATGACATGATGCGTGTGTGTATGTACAAGAGAAGAGAAGAGAGAGAGTGTGTATTGCGTGTGGATGATTTTTGTCGTTGATCTTGAATCTGGAGCACAGTACACACAAACACACTTTGAAAGTCTATCTATCAAAGGTGAGAGTTGTTCTTTTGTTGTTGAAATGGTTAGATTTGTCATAAATTTTGGTATTGATAAGAACGAACCTCGTGGAATTTAATAATCACGGATTTGGAATTGTACTGTACTGTACTGTACATAGAGGAACAATCAAGATTGCCATTTTAGATGAGGAAATTGATTCCTCTACGCTCGTATGTACTTAAATGGGCAAGTGTGTGCAATTCTAACAGTTTTGAACGGAGGGGTAAAATGCTCTCTCGGAAAAATCACACACACGCGTAGTTTATTTTTATTGGTAAATAAAACATTTGAAAGTTTAATGAACTTTGTCAGATAGATGGATGGAAAAAAAGTAATTAACTCTCTCAGATTACATACATACTGTACAATGTGTGTGTGTGTGTGTGTTGGAGACGGAGAGGCCTTTTATGTATTTATTTAATTTTTTCTGTTTTTGTTACCTCGCGTCCAAGTTTAAGCAATTATGTACGTTCAGGCATTGTGTGTGCGTGTGTTGTGTGTGTGTGTTGTGTAGGGAGGAAAGGTTGGGAGGTTAAGAGAGGACTTCCTTCGTCTTCAAGTGGATTTTAACGAGAGAAACTGTAGATTCTCTAGATTTGTTATCACTCTCCCAATGTTATTCTTCCCTTGGTCTTCACACCAAGTCATAAATGGTCTCTGTACAATGTACATTAGTACATTGCATGCCTCTTAACTGTATAGAGAGAAGGAGGGAACTAAAAATAAATGACCGTCTAAAAAAATCTAAAAATTTTGTGAAATGAGGAGCGATTATTTTATATTTTATTTTATGGTTTCACAGGTGTACCACTGGCAATCGTCAAATGTCAAAATTTCGGGGGTGGATGACATGGTCCTCCTGTCAAAGATCACAGAAGAGTACATTGTGGATAATCTCAAGAAAAGATACATGGATGACTGGATATTTGTAAGTTTCTTTGACTTATATGAGAAGTGTGTATAAAGGATGTCACATTTTTATGTAAAGAAATTGGATAAATAATGTGTAAAAAATGTTGGCAATTTCTAGACATACATTGGACCTGTACTGGTCTCCGTGAATCCTTTCAAGCAGATGCCCTACTTTGGAGAGAAAGAAGTTAATCAGTATCAAGGAGCGGTAAAGGAATTTTTCAGTTATTTTCTCCCATATTGGAATTATATGCATGAATCATTCATGATGAATGCCTGTCAGTAAATTTGATGGAATGTGAACTGAATGCAGGCACAGTACGAGAATCCTCCTCATATTTACGCCATAGCTGACAACATGTACCGAAATATGCTCATTGACACGGAGAATCAGTGTGTTATCATCAGGTAAACGTCATTATTTTTTATTACGCTGTCAACCGAGAGTGTCATAATTTTTAGTCATTTCATTTGCAAAAATAATGTCAAAGTTAAACTGTTAGAGAGTAGCGTCATCCCTCATTATATATGAGTGCTTAGATGAGCTTAGATGATTACACCAAGGGAAAGCTTAACTAGCCAAAACATTTTAACTTTTTTTTATTGAGTCATGATTTAAATTATATGACCTGTGAATTCATTAAAAATTGAACATTTTGAATTGCTTTGCCCTAATGATGAACTTTTTGCTTGAATTTTACAGTGGGGAGTCTGGAGCTGGTAATTTTTTAATAATGAAGAAGCAGATTTTTTTATTCTACATTAAATGGATTTCAATATTTAAAATAAAAACCTTGTGTTTTTGATAGGTAAAACCGTCGCTGCAAAATACATTATGAATTACATTACGAAGGTCTCTGGCGGTGGACACACTGTTCAACATATAAAAGGTTAATTTGTATAGCCAATTTTTAGCATATTGTAATTGTCAATACAATTTTTGAATGTATGTATTATTTTTATACAATTATATCAGATGTCATTTTGGAAACGAATCCTTTATTGGAGGCCTTCGGTAAGAATTACAACAATAGTCAGATTTTATTGAAGTGTTATTCTGAAGGCTTAACTCTGATTCAATTTATTTTGTCATTTTCTAGGAAATGCAAAGACAGTTCGGAATAACAATTCCAGTCGCTTTGTGAGTTCCATTTCGTACAAAATCCATTGAACAAGTCCAATGTTTGAACACACATTCAATTGTGTGTTTGTGTGTTTAGAACTAGCTAAATCAGGATTAAAACCACATTAGACATTTAGTTCAGTCTCTCTCTTTCGTCGACCTCCTGTTTTCACATTCAATATGGGCTAAGAAAAGGAGTCAGAGAATGAACTTTATTTAAAATTAACATTGAATTCCGACCATCTACATAGGAGTATACAATTTTGACACGATATTATTTCCTCACAACTATTTTTCATGCTATGCAATATGAGATTAACTTTTTATCACAATGCCGTATCTCCAAGTACAGGATATTTCTCCTTCAACTCTGTCGATATATTTAACTCAGTCATACGCTACACACACAACACAGGACAGGACAGAGATTTTCCCATGGTTAGAATGACAATTATGAAAAACTACATATATTTATTATAACAGCTTCACCATAACCCATTTTCCCTTATCGTTTGTTTGCACAAAATCTTTCATCTTACAATTCAATCTTTTCTATACATTATCCTACCCTCCATTTGGAAAATGGTGAGATACACTATCCCACATTTTTGTCAATGACACAAAGTCATCTTTTTTTGCACACACAATGGGACACACACATCTGTAGGACAGTTATATATAGGTATAGCATGTGTGATTGTGTGTGGCAAGTCATCATCGTCAAATTCAACTTTTCCTTCTGTCTGACTGAGAGTTGGGGCAATGTTTGTTTATGCCATTCTAAATAAAAGTGTCTTTCATACAGACTAGGACTGTTACAATGTAGAATGTGCAGTGAGAAAATAAATGATAATAATATGCCGTTGAGAGCCCAAGGCTGCAAAACCCTGCAGAAAGATTCAAAAAAAGGTTTCACTTGAATTACATTAGTAATGAAAAAAGAGTTGTGTGTGTGGAATATTATGCGAATTTTTTTTAATTCCGCAAATCTTTTGACACCTCTCTTCTATGAGACGTGTGTGTCTTTGTATGTGTGTGTGTGGAGCCTAAGGAGTTAATTGTTACTAAACAATCTTTGCTCATACAGTACTTTGTGGTTAGGGAGCTGTGTAGATATTTCATGACACGACTTGACAAACGGTACAAAAAATTGTGTATTCAGGGATAAATGCATATTTGAGAGTGTCAAGGGATGAGAGGGATAATTACAATGGCAATCAGTTAAACAATTGTTTAGTTTACACTGTAATTCATCTTGTGTGGAGTGTTTGCCAAATTCAAAGAAACGATCATCGTCAATGTGACCACCTTTTTATCCAGTCCATTTTAGGACATGTTATACAGGGTGTATGTGTGTGTGTTAATGCACAGAAGAGAGAGAGAGAGGAAATCAGAATGTTAAAATGGGATTTTTGAGTACGAGAGAAATGACAGCTGATTTTCTTGATGATTAATGAGCTGTCAGTTCCATTAGGGAGTGCAAAAAGAGTTTTTTTTGGAGTGGAAGGGAAAAAATTTCATGTGCTTTTGATCAGAGTCGGAGTCGGTCGATTTGGGGAAATTTGCTCTTCTCTGAAAAATGGAAAATCAGAAAAACGGAGGATTGTGAGAGGGAGAAAATGAGTTTCTATTGTAGAATTCAAATGTTATTGATGGGAGTCATACTTTATACGTATGTAGTACTATGTAGTAGCATTAAAATGATGATGATGTTTGTTGGATTGTTTGAACTAGGGCAAGTATGTGGAGATCCAATTTGGGAAGGGAGGTCAACCATCGGGGGGTAAAATCTCTAATTTCCTCCTGGAGAAGAGTAGAGTCGTGTCTCTCAATAGTCAAGAGAGAAGTTTTCATATTTTCTACCAACTTTGTGCCGGATCCACAGGTATTTCAACTCCTTCTTTTTTCATACCGAGAGAATTCAATTTGAAATGAAAACGGATGTAAAATTGACTGTCACATTCTAATCAGTGCATTTTTTTGTACAAATTTTCCAGATGCAATGAAAGGTAATAAATATTATCATTAATCAGTGCAGACTGAAAAATTATGCTTTCAAACACACACTATTTTCTATTTCAAACACAATCATTAATTGGGATTTTTGATTTATTTAGGAGAACTCATGTTGACACAATTGGATTATTTTCAATATCTCAACCAAAGTTCTTGTTTCCGAGTTGAGGGGACCAACGATGCTCACGATTTTCAAGAAACTCTGCAAGGTATCCAAATTTTTAAAAACATTATTTCCATGAGGGATTTTTTTTGTAAACAGAACTTTATACAGTCATTTTCGAAAATTATGAAGATATTGATGCAATACATGTGTCTGGGCTACAGAAGAACATATCCGTTGGAATTTTTG